>JAWWLV010000018.1:19733620-19748265 GCA_035041135.1 Platyrinchus mystaceus | reverse complement strand
TTAAGGTCCGTTCCATATGAAACACTCAGTAGGTTTTGGGATGGTTTTTTGTTGGTTGTGGGGGTTTTTTTTGTTTGTTTTTTGTTTTTTGGGGTTTTTTTAAAGTTTCTAAATCAGTACTATTTGTAAAAGTTTCTGAACTTTTAGCCAAAAATAGGAAAAAAGATGGATATTTCCATCTTTATATATAGTGTATAGGTACACATCATACGTATAATAATATATAACATATATAAAACACATATAACACATATATATAACATATATATAACATATAAATACTCTGTACAAAACGCCCACCTTTTTTTCTGTATCAGATAAATAAATCAGAAGACAACTTTCAATGCACGAACTATGAAACTCAGTTAGTGACTTTTCCTAAATTGTCCTAATGGAAATGAACGGTGTACACATTGCCACAGAAAACAGAAGCAGCTGGCATTGACGCTTTTTTTACATCTAAGATATGAATATTTTAGAGAGAAAAGATTTGGAAAGAAGGCCTAAATGGCTTCATAGTGTTAATCAGCTACAACGTGAAAAGTGCTCGGTACTGTACTCCTCAGGAAAATGGTCCTTATTTAACTCAAATAATTTTAGCAACTTTATACTTTCCTAAAATGAGCATTACCCAAAGTAGCAATTTCATTAAGCATGCTGTCAGTTGTCAAAATTCTTTTACAGAAAAATAGTGCATCTCTCTGTATAAATTATGAATCTTCTCAATGAGCAAAACAGAATACCGGAGCATTTTAATCCCTTTAGTTTTCAAACTCGTGTTTTTCTATATGATCTTACCCTGCAGCCATATTTGGGTTGTGCATGTCTGTGCAAGACATAATGCAGTCTGTGCAAGCACCCAGAAAAAGGCTGCTTACACAGTAGTTTCTTCCAGCACACTTCTATTGATTTGAGTACTCTGCAGTAAATATTTTATATAGTGAGAATCCATTTGTGTACTGCCTGTCCTGCACAATCAAAATATACATGTGTGAAAGGATGCAGCAGGAATTTTGAAATGCTCAGTGTGTATGCAGAGTAAATAAAAAATATATTTTAGCCCGAAACAGGGCACAGAAGAACCCCATTTTAATTCTTTTGTGACACACCACAGTTCTGGTGTTTCCTGAGTGCTCCAAAAATTACTTGGCGTTACTGAAATTGCAACTCTGTAGTTTCTGATGACAACTGGTCCAATTCACCACTGCACTGCACCTCGTGTTCCTGTAACATAGGGTTATGGTGTAAAATCTGTATTTCTGTTAGCAGAGTGTGTGTGTGTGCGTTGCAGTAAATGCATTTTAGTCTTCATGTCTCGTTAAGAGTGTTGAAATAGCTGCCACTTGAACGTGCAGGACATGGCAAAGTGGTTTTATTACATAACTGTGGATTTGTGTGCAGCTGGGTCCTAACCAGGCAAAACAGATGCTGTAAGATATAAAAGGATTAAACTGTCTGGGTTACATGCCCAACCTTTTGCTAAATATTTCACGTAGCATCATCTGGCACATGTTAATTATGTTGTACTATTACTGTTTTAGAAAATAGTAGTTATAAATAAGCAGCTGTTTTTTCCTGCTGCTTTGAGCTTGGAGCAAAATGTTAATAAGAACACCAGCATGTTTAGTATTTGTCATGAAGTGAAAGCCTAAACAATTACATGAGTAATGGTGTCTTTCAAAGGGCCCTTGTCAGCAGGAGGTGACATCTGAAGGTCCCCACTAAAGTATGGTCTGAGAATCTGCAATAAATTGGCTGATGGCAGCTTTTACTGTGCACTGAAGAGCAGTTTAACTGGAAAGCCAAATGCCAAATTAAACACAGATAAAAATAGCAAGCTGCTCAGTTCTCTATGTAAAATCAGAAATATTCTAAAAACTTTGTAAAGCTGAATTTTCTGCAATTAAAGCCAGGGAAGGATACTCTTAAATCAAGTCACTTCAGTGGTTTTTCATATTGCAATAGAAATAACCGCAATTAAAACTTGAAAATGAGGACAGCTTTTACTAGAGAAGAACTGTAATGGAAAACATTCTTTAAAGAAAATGAAAGACATTGAAGCCCTAGAATCTCATCTGGTCTGAAGCCACACAATTTCTCTCACATATGAAGTACCAGAGTGCATGAACTCCTTGGACTGAACGTCTCGTACACACTTAGCTCTGTTATTTAAGTATCACATACAGTTCTGTGGCTTCTCAAACCATTCATCTGAACACCTTGCAGTCATTAGTGCAATTAAGTCATTCTCACAGCACAGTGGAGAAGTATTGTCCCTAATTTTAAGGTTAGGAACAGAAAGAAATCCACACCAAACCAGAAGCAGCTGTCAAATTTAACATCAGAAGTTTTTCACCTTGATTTGGGTGCTTTTGTAACTCACAAGTAAAATATTTGGATGAAGAGGGAAGCATACCTAAAGAAGGTCATATAAGAAGCAGTCTCAGAAGTAAGTTTGACTTTATTTGAACAGAATACAGTCACCTAGAAAACAAGCTAACTCTCTTTTTAAACACTGACAAATGCAAGGACAGCACAGATATTACTGGAGAAGCGGTAGTTTCATTACCTCTTAAGCTACTTAGAATAACAAACCACGTTACAATTTCTTAGGACAATCTATTTGTGCATATTTGCATATTTGCCCTATCAAGTTCTATCATGCAGTCAAGTGAGATATAAGCTACTCAGTTTTTAAGTTTACAAACATCTATTATGCAAACAGTTTTAAGTAAATACTTTTACCTAATTTGAAAAATCTGCCACCTTCCACAGCACCACACAAAGTTCTGGTGTTAAAATAACATTTAAGCCACAGCAATAGCTAAATATTTGAAATATTTATGCAATACACTGTAAACTCTACGTAAACACTACGTACACCAAAAAAAAACATACAAAGAACAGGAAGATCTTTTGATTAGCAAAGATACCTCAAATGTATCGCCAGAATCATTATCTGTTCTTACGACTTATCCCCAAACCACTCCCAGAAAAGGCACAGACGGTGGTGATTTTTTTTTAGGTTTTTTTTTTTTGTTTAAACACACAAAGCCAGAATCAACACAATAGGCCAATGCAGTCAACACTGCTCTTATCTCTAGGAAGAACAGGTAAGGAACTTGCAAGGATGGCTCAGGAAGATTCTAGTCATGAAAGATCCCCAGCATCTGCTTATTGCCCTAGGCTCAAATGCAGAAAAGAATGAGAAATTAAATTTATTTCAGGAGAACTTTGCTGTACATCTTGGACAGGAGTGCCAGCTGGAGTTAACCTGCCTGTTCCAAGGCAGTACTGAGGCTCAGCTCACAATCAGCTATTAACGGCACTCAGGAGAGATGATGGCTTTTTAAATTAAATTGGTAATTGCTGTTCAAAGATTATACTCATGAAGTACTTGACACTGCTTTTACTTTGGGTAAAGAAAACCTTTAAATAAATAGATCTTTTAAAATGTAGTGTAACTACACAACACTTCAAGACATAATGGAGTACAGATCAGAAAATTACTTAAGTCATTCCAACATTTTTGTTATTACAGTTCTCCTACAAAAAGCTCTCCTTTACCAGCAAATTATGCAGTGTTTGGCAAAGAAATGCTATCCCCATTTTGTTAGAAAAAGATGCATTTAAGAAAAAATATTTTACTAAGTGTATATCCTAAGCTATCTAATAATACTTACACAACTCCACTGAACAAACTACCTTGTATGGTCTATATACATCGATGAACACAAGCTCAGATGCTCTCCTGGCTTCCCAAGAGACAGAAAGCATTGCTGGAGCCCATCACGTTTTGTTGCAAGTCATCTTTGAGAAGTGAGACAAAACTCCATTTTGGCATTGCTGTTTTAGAGCATATTCCAAGCACTTGTATAACCATCATCAGTGATCCAGAAATCTGCAAAAGATGCTGATATATTGCATTCATGGTATCAAAAAATAGAAAAATTGAGCACTGGAATTCTACATAAAAACGGAGCTTGAGGTTTTAATACAACCCTTTATAATGGAGATTGAATCTTACCCATTGCATATTGTCTGCAACTGTTCAGGGCTCGTTACATGAAATACCATTCCTGTGTTAGTTTGGAAGACCTACTGTTGCACAAGGTGTAAATAAAAGTCAGTCAAACTTTTACTGGCTGTAAAATTTGAATATTAACCATGTGCTAAGTTCAGTACCAAAGACTAAAGCAATTGGCCTGCACTGAGACGTAGAGAATGACCAAGCAGGTCCTGCAGCCTGGAGAGAGCTCCCAGCCACTCCTGCTGTCCCTGCAGAGGCTGCCAGAGTGCAGAGCATCTGCACAAGCTGCAGCACAGACACCTCAAGGCAGATTCCTTCCCTCTGTTCTCAACAGTGACTCTTACAGCAGTGAGCTCAAAAATGGGTGGAAATGAAGGGTAATTTCTGGCCATGTTGATGAAGTACATTTTAGTCAAAAATGTCTGGGATGGATTAACAACAAAATACTGCAGGGATTCACTCAGTTTCTTTAAATGGTCATATTCAACCCTGTACACATCAGATAACCTTTGGGGTAAAAATCCCAACAAACCACACCAACCAACCAAAAAAAGCTGCAAGATCAATGCAATCCAGGGTGGGCACAAAGGGGCTGGATCAGCAGTGTCACAGCTGGAAATTCAGCAGGTAAGGCCTCGCATTTAAGCAGGTCACTTGAGCTTTTCAGTTTGCTTTTGAGATCTGAAAGGGCGCACAAAAATTTTCAGTAACTTGTTTTCATTTCCTCTGGTTTGTTTTTTTTTTTTTCCAGAAGAGATTTTTGCTAATCTGGAAATTATACTATCTTGCATTCAGTACAGGGACAAGGTGGACAAAAATTATTATAATTTCTAATTTATGCACAAATATCATGATTTCTCAGGTGGTTAACTGTTGTTTTTTTTTTTTAAGACTGTTGTGCCAGAAAACAGAACCAAATTCTCTGGGGAAGTATCAGCAACACTAAGCTAAACATAAAACATCTCAACTTTCTTTCAGGATAAAATGTGAAACAGTCAACATGGCCTAAAATCATGCACTCTTTTATTTACCTATTTTTATTCTGACAAGACAGATTAACATTTTCACATGGCCTTTGTAAAATGTCTTTCTAGTTTGTGTGAATACAGCTCGTGTTGTATGATTAATTTCTTAGAAAACACATGCACTGGTGAAGGCTATGATAAACTGAGCACATTTGCTACAGGGCATTTTTAAAACACTACTGCTTGCAAGACCATCAGTTTGACAGAGCCTGTTACAGAACAAAATAGGCCAAAACTAAAACTTGGCATGCCAGCACACTTTAATTCTGTATTTGTGAAATGACTTCTCAAACTATGGAGCTCTTTTCACTACCTTAAAAGGAAAACCCACACATACACACAAAGTTCTAACAATTCTAACACCATATTTGTTCTTTACCAACTAGCATATACCTTGTTTTAATGGTTTAAAGTGAAAAAATTCCTCAAGATTGTGCATATCCAGGCATTACTAAGGAAATAAAGACACCCATCACTATTCTTCTTAAATTTTATTCCATAATAAAAAATAGAAGACGAAAGAAATAGAGTGTTCAAGAATTAAAGCAATTATTGGTCAATGTAAGGAGCAGTAAACTAATTAACTAAATGAAAATTAAGGACCTGGTTCATCAAAAATAATTCTGGGTTCTCCATGGCGTAGCTTTAGGCTTCTACCAGACAGAAATCCAGATTATCTTTTACTGAAGCAGGTCCTTTATTATCTAGAGAACACTTGATTTCATACTCTATTTATCCTTCTCTTTTTGTTCCTTTTCCTTCTTTTCACGTTCAGCTTTTGCTTCCTCCTCCTCATGTTGTTTAATCAATTGTTCCACCTCCTTTTGCTTCAGAACCCTTATCACTGTCTTTCCGTTCTCTCTTGTCAGTGTTGCAATTTCAACTGAAACACATGGAACAGACAGCGCGTTACATTTTGTCCTGCAGGCAGAGCAATCAGCACAAGGGCAGGTTCGGGTTTACAAGGCTCCTGTCCTCCCCCTGCAGCAGAGCACAGCAGCACTAACACCTCTCCAGCGACTGTCCTCCCAAACACACACTCACTGTGTCACCCCTACGCTGTTTGCATGACAAAAGAGCCAACAATCCACACGTAGAGTGCGTGCCTACACTGCAGGAGCTCACCTTTCTCTGCAGAGAGCTTGCTAACATCCATGGTTTTGTTCAGGACCTTGATGGCCAATGCCAGTGCAGTCTTTAAGGTCATTTCTCCTTCCTTGTAGTCCTGCTTTAGCATTGACACAGCTGCCTGTAAATTGGACAGAAATTAAAAAGGTGTCTTTGGGCAATCAACCGAACTGTTGGGCTTTTTGGCAGATGATATCAATACATGAGTAACAGCAGCATTGATAAAATTACCTGTAAATCTCTTCTGCACTAGTAATCTACAACTCAGCTGTGACATCACAGATTTTAATTAGTACCGTGCAATTTACACCTTTTTCCTCATTTTTTGAGAAGAAAAAGCCCAGAACTTACAGCGCTGTTATTCCCAATGCATGTAGCTTTCCAGCCTCCATAATTTCCACTAGGATCACTTTGATATAGCTGAAATCCATAATGCTTATCCCAGCCAATATAGAGCAACGACACACCAAAAGGGCGTTTTCCTGTTGAAAAGAAGGCTATTAGCAATGTAAATTTAGTAACAAGATTGGTCATGAGGGACAATTATTTTCTTTGATTTCTTTTTCCGAATCTGTTCCTGTGAACTGGGATTTAACAGACAGTTCTGCACTTCTGTTGCTTGAGATAAGCACACCAGCATTTCTTTCTAAGTCATGGGGTGGAGGGGGCAGCAGAGGTTTATTCCATTTAACCTTAAGAGCAGCTCATTTCTGTCTCCACAAATTGTAATTTATCATCTCAGGACTTTAAACCAAAACTGATTATTTAAAGTATGTAGCTTAGCTGTTAAAGTGTTTAACTTAACAGTGTCAAAAGCCAAATACATAAAAAGGTAATTTTTTCACACTACACATATAGAAAACAGAGAATCATCAGTTCACATCCTAAGGAACAAGACAACATCATTTTCTGACATGTTGCTTGAGCCACAGAAATAGTATTTTTTGAAGTGTTACATTTTGGGTGGGCCCCGAACGTTGAAAAGCTGCCTATCAAACAATTCTCTGCTGGTCTTTAGAAGGCATTGATTAAATGCAAGAGCACTGCAAGCACTCTATGCAATAGGCTGGCATTTCAGCCATCGATTTCCCAATCAATAAAAAGTAGCACCTTCGGCAGCAAAGCAGCAACCATGACCACCCATTCCCCTCTTAAATTAGGCTATTGTTTTTCTCAGTATAACTTGTTGAGAAGAATTCAGTAGAACTGTCAAGAAATTTCGATCCTTCATATTATGTCAGAGAATTGTTCCTTAGACATTTAATAACACAAATGACTCATCACACTCGGTTACCTCCAAACTGTGTGTAAGCCTGCTTGATATCACACAGTGCTGTTACTAGTTGTTCACAAGGAATGGGCTCTTGGTATTGTAACAAATACCTAATATCAAAGAGGGAAAAAAATGGTTTTCAAAACTTGTTTTGCTGACAGTATCCTGTACCACAAGTTCCTAAGTTAGAGCCTCTTGGATCTAGCTATGGTATTTCAATCTACTTCTGATCTACTAAATGCATGTTCATTTTAATTTAACACACAGGGAACTGAATGTGACAGGGCAGGCAAGTAAAACCACGTTAACCATCAGCAGACCTACCTCTGTGCAATCAGTCTCAGCTCGTTTGTTAGAACATTGGCATCCGAAGTAATTCCTGCAACGCTGCAAGCCATGTCCCTGCAATGCAAGCACAGACTGACTGAATTCCCATCCATCTCCAGCCAACAGCCACATCTTCACACAGGGGTCCAAGCACAACACCTTCTGTCAGGCTGGTCTGATCAAAACCACACAGCTGCCACATAAAACAGGTTCATCAGCTCCTGCCTTTAGGGTACACCAAAAATATCAGTAACCATTTCCTGAGAGCAGAGGTGGACAGCGAGTGTGAGTCAGCACGTTAGTTACACAGATAGTTCTGAGAAGAGGGTCGTGCCAAAGATGATCAAGTGCTGGGTGGCTTTACAAGAGCCATCAGGTACATGCAGGTGCCTCTCAGGAGCCACCTGACATGGAACCACGCAGATGTGAGAGGCCTCCAGTGGGAGCTGCTGGCTGACACATGGCATCTGTGTCACCGAAACTCAGCCATCTGGATACGATCCTAACAAAAACAAGCACTTCACATCCTTGATTGTTTGTTAGCTCTTAAATTAAGAGCTCCTTAGCCCAAGCTGATGTTGCTACAAAGCTTTCATTACCCAAGAAGGATTTGTGAAAGTAGGAATTTCCCAGAAAATGGAAGGGCTGTTCTAGAGACTGCTCCAGTGCACTGTTACACTGCCTCCTCTAAAATCCAGTGCTTCCTACTGTTCTAACTCCCTTCATGATCAACACAGAATGGGAGGCTGACAGGATGAGAAACTATTTGTGTTTCATGTGCACCTTCCAGCAAGGATGAAGCTCTACCTCCCTTACAGGCAAGAAAGCATAATCTGTAATAATCTTTGCTGTGACATCACAAATTTAACTTCCAAAGAACTAAAATAGAAGTTGTAATAGGGAGATATATCGTTTCTGCTACAATTGTGGCAAAGAAGCCTAAGGCAGCCAATTATCTTGTTCTCTTTGAGTCACCAAAGAAAAACAAAGACTTAGAAGAGGATACTAAGCTGAAGAAGCATGGTGGTTCTTGTGTGCATTATTCATTCTGCCCCCCAATGGTACTTTGTAAAACAGAATTCCCAATTTTCTGAAGTGCTGCAATACCATTACCTTGTATGGCACAGTACAACAAACAGTACAACAACTATTCCACCTGGAAAGTTCTTCTAGAGACAAAAAAAACCAAACCAAGCAATACTTCTGCTTTAGAAGGAGAACTACTGAAGTGATCAATGACAAAACAGTCATACTTGTCTAAAACATCAAACAAAAAGACTGATAACACTTCAAATTAAATAAAACCAGGTTATGTGCTAACCAGTGTTTTGTTACTAATAACATCACCAGACATCTGATCATCATTTCAACTTACTCATTAAGTTTGTATATTTTCTCTGAGAAAAATACTTCATCAAGCAGCTTGTGGATGTTGCGTCTCTCTGCTGCCAGCAGGACTCCATCGTTTGCTAGAATTCCCAGGCAAGTGCCTGCATGTCCAATGGCTTCCATGGCATACTCCACCTGGTACAGGCGACCTGGGAGAGGGTTTCAATTAATAATGGCAAAAAATAACACCGAACAACACCAAGTTCACGCCATGACTTCAACTTGCAAGAATCTGGCAGATGCTCATTGTACAACCTGCTCTTACTTCTCCAGTCTATTACCAGTTGATAGCAAATTAACACGTTGAACAGCAGGAAGGAATCAGAGAAGGAAAATCAAAAATGAGGAAAACACCCTTTCTTTAAAAAAGTAAAAAAAATCTAGAGAAGTCTCTACTGCAGTAAAATGAGCCAAAATGGATTTTCAACAATCAAAGAAAATATCTGACACTGAACTTTTTGAGTCCATCCATCGAAGAAATAAGAAAACATGGTGTGCACACACTTGTTTCAGCATGTGCAAGAATAACAAGGAGAGGAGTGATTGCACCAGCAGGACGTTATCCAGTCTTGGTGGACAGTGACAAAATCCATCCATATCAAATAAGAAATAAACGGTTATTTAAAAAACGTGGCAGGTAATATTACTCACTAGTGGGGAAAGGGTTTATTATTGCTTCAGTTAGAATGAATTTGGAGATGTGAACTTCGGACCCTTGGTGTCCTTACAGAACTCTGTGCTACTTCTACTGGGTAAATATTATTTCTGTAACTCCTACACAGATGGAAACGCGCTATAAACAACCAACCTTCATGCAAGTGAGAAGACGAATAGAGCAGTCAGAGTTTACTTGAAAGTGTGGGGTTAAAAAATACCTTCAGGAGAAAATATGGTAGTTCTGGAGTCATATCTTCGAGACTGTAAAAAGCAACAGCTCAGTAAGTACCGTCAGTCTCTTGTCACCAACCCTCTAATTCCCCGTGTACCAGAACAGACCCAACCACCCGGTGAGCCGGGGCCGGTCTGACCGCCCGGGCCGTGACTCGGCAGCGCCGCGCCCCGCAGAGCCCCGGGGGAGCGGGGCACTCACCATCGTGCCGGAGACGCGCCGCGGGCAGCGGGCCTACAAGGGAACGGGCACAGGAACCGGCCCCGGGCCTGCAGGGGAACACGGAACACGTGAACCGACACCGAGCGCCCCCGGCCCGGCCCCAGAGGGCGCTGCCGCCCGCCCGCACTGCACAGTCATCCTCAGCGCCACGGACCGCCAAGGCCTCGCCGCCCCCCGCGCCGCGCAGGGCCGCGCCCCGCACCCCCCAGCCCGCCCGCCGCCCGCCCTCACTCACGGCGGGCCGGAGAGGAGCCGCTGGGCCGGGCGGGGGCGGCGGGTCCCGTCCCGCGGCACGAACCGGGCGCTGCGGCCGCGCCCCAGCCTTCACCGCCGCCTCGGAAATGGCCGCCGCGCCTGCGCGGTGCCGCGCACCGGGGCGGGGCGGGGCCTGTGCCCTTCCCGGCCACGCACCGGGCGGGGCCAACGGAACAGGGCGGGAACGGCCACAGCCCCGGCCTGAGGGGCGGGACCGAGCACAGCCGTGCCCCGAGGGGCAGGAACGGCCACAGCCCCGGCCTGAGGGGCAGGAGCGAGCCCGGCCGTGCCCCGAGGGGCAGTTACGGCCGCCCCCCTCCATAAGGGTCATTAACAGCCACACCTGTGCCTTGAGGGTCAGTAAAGGCCACGCTCTGCTGTGAGGGCCACACTCCCTGGGGAAGAGAACCAAGCCCAGTTCCCGCCCCTGCCCGCGCAGAAGCCCCATCCAGCCCGGGCAGCGCCCACTTTATTATTGCCTTTATTTGGTCCAGCGTCACTGCCAGTGACACCTCAGCAGCCACCGACCGGCAGAGCAGGTGCATGGTGTGTGTATGCCTGGGCGGTCTCAAACCATTTCTTCTCCACCGCTTCCTGGCCCATCTCAAACATTGTCATTAAGTGTTTCCAGCCGGTTTTGGCCGTGATCATGAGGTACTCCTTGTTCTCCGGGTACAGCAGAGCCGTGTGGGCGGCGATGACGAGCGACTGTGCGAACCTCCCGCTCACCAGGAGGAAGAGGGCCCCTCTCTCCTCGGCCGTGAGCGGCACCACGCTCTCGAACCCCGCCAGAACGTGCCCCCCAACGCCCAGAGGGTCTGAGCTCTCGATCATCATGTACATGATGGCTATGGCAACCTCAAACACATAATACCCGTAGCTCATGTCGCTGAAGTCCAGGATGCCCGACACTCTGTACTGGGGGTTCTCCAGGGAAGCAGAACTGGAGACTACTAGGATGTTGTGGTCATTAAGATCTCCATGATTGATACCTAAGCACAGGTGAAATAGAAACAGTATTTAACAATCATTAAACAGTGGAATTTTTTTTCTTGCCGCATTTCTCAGTGGAACAGCTTTGAGAAGATGCACAGAGGCTCAAACTAACACTCAACTACAAAACCACACGAGTGCCCTGCAGCATCAAGAGCTGCCTTTCACACCTTTACTGCTTCCCAGGAACCTCCACTGCACTGACAGCAGTGGATAGAGGGAGTGTTTCAAGATCTGACTGGTCTTGTACTACCTGTGATAAGCTACACATTTTCCAAATACACAATAGCAGTTTCCAACTACAAAACTGTCACATTGTCATCAAGATCGATGTGAGCAGAATTCCAAAAATATGATTAAGTACCTATTTGAGCCTTTATGAAGTGGTGCACTCATATATACTCAGTAAGCTGATATAACAGCATGAAAATCATCACCTTAACTGGAAGCAAACTCAGCAGAAAGGAACTGACCCTGACCCTGGACAGCACATTCCTCCTGGCTTACAGGTGCTGTGTCCATTCAGCCCAATGTTTGCCCATGTCTAGGCAGGGGAGAAAGGAGATTTACTTTTTTGCCTTCTACACAGACCTAAACTCCTGAAAGCATTTTCTGTGTCTCATTTCAACATAATAAAAATGAGAATAAAATACTCACAGGCTCGAAAACTGCTTAGCTTGGGTATCACTTTCCCTTTAAACTGCTCAATAACTTGTTCCACAACTGCACGGTAGCTGTCCTGGCCCAAGGCATCAATGTACTGCTCTAGAAGAGGAACATTTGCCAGATTCCAAATGAACTGACCTCGATGCAGACTTTTTACTGATGGATGATGGAATTTCTTTGGAAGAAGCACACAGTAAAATAGGCCATAAGTAAAAACGCCAGGTTTGTGATTAAAGGGCTTGATTCCAAGCCCCTATAAACTTTAACAGATTTCTAATGAGACTCACAGAAAAGCACCGTGACTTGCACTATTGCTTTACATCAAGTAAAATAATAACCTGAAGAACGATTAAGGCAAGCATCTCAGTATCTACATACAACCTGGATGTTGTTTTTTCCCATGGTTTAGATACAAAGGTTATATTAAGTCATTTGTCAGTTAGATAATCTGAAATTGCTGTTGACTGTCCATAGCATGACGTGATGTAGGCACTTTGAGGCCTTGCCAAGGCAGAGTCCCAGGGGGGCAGAGCCCAACCTGCACAGCTGCCACTGCAGAAAGACAGCACAGCAGAAGGAACACAAAACCTGCCAGTGTGCTGGGAACAGGCACACTCTGTGCTGTTGAAGGTGGCACCTTCTGGGGACAAGCCTTAGGAACAGCTGGTGTGTGAAAAACACTGGGGTCAGAGTACTTCATGGAGACACTGACCACGACTTCATTCCCATGGGAATTTGCCTTTGTACAACCAGGCCTCGCTGTTTTAAACAAACGAGGTACTTAACCTCTCTCTCACCAGCAAATGGAAAAGGTGGTTTGGAAAGTGGCATTCAGAGAGCAAAAGCATCTCTCTCACTGCACACCCCACACGTGCCATCCTTATCAGGATGGTCTGTGGGCCAGATTTGACAATTGCCAAATAAAAAGACTTCCCATGAGAGCAGGTGGCTTCCTCTTAAAAAAAAAAAAACTACACTTGTAATTAAAGCTCTTAATGATCACTAACTGATGGTCAAAACGGACCGTGTACGAGCAAGGAACAACATCGAGCCTAAACCAAAATCACAACACAGGATCCCTAACGCTGTGGAAAGCCACACACAGGTAGGAATAAAGCCACCTGCTGGTAAGGGTGGTAAGTCATGAGCCTTAGTCACTGCCAAGCCTTAGAAGGTCAGCCATAAACTCATTTCCACTCAGTGGCTGCGAGGCACATCCGAGCCACACAGACACCGCCAGAGAAGGGGGGAATACAGTTTGGTGCACAGAACAAAGCATGGCACGTTGCTCTGCTATCAAGGTAACAAAGTAAATTAACTGGGTAAAAAAGACAGGCTGTATTTTCTGGTCTGTCATCAGGAAACTTAGTACCTTAGGTATTATTTTTAGTGCCAACAATATTTTGAAGTTTTGACAAGAATTGCTGTAATTTGCTTTCTTTTAAATGACAAGCCTCGGTAGATGATAATCCGTATGTTAAGGGCACAAAGAGCCTTTTCCATCAGAATTTGCTTTCTCATCAAGTACTTCCTCCTTGGCAGGATCAGTCACAGGCATATTTTGAGGCTAGCTCATCTATATAAATTGTTTTAATCGCATTATAAGTGTGACCAGTGTGCCAGAAGGCAACAGTAAATTATTTTTCCCAATTGAAAAATGGTTTTGTAATTTAAGAATGTGGTTAGTAAAGCTGGCAATTCACATTTCATAATTGTCTGAAGCTGGTAGTCAGAACATGAGAGGGAAAGGTTAATGAAAGGCAATAAATAACGCAAGAGTTCTTTTATGTATCAAACTTAATTACTGGCTGATTTATCAGCTTTATTATCCTATATAATTACAGACTAAAGGAAGAACTTACTTTGCATTAAGATAGAGTGGTAGCAGTGCAAATGAGAGGTGTCACAGATCTCTGTTTGTTGGCACAGCTGGCACTGTAGGCAAGGAACCAGCTGCTACCAATGTTAAATGGTCACAGAGCTAATGACCAGGAGAAAGTCACCAAGTCAAAAGGAATTCAAAGTAATAGATCAACCAGCTGTGCACTACACAACAATCCTTTAAAACAAGCTTGGCATGCTTGTAATGTGAGCACCCTCGAGTTCATTCCCCTTATTTGCCAGGTTTGAAATGCTATGCAGATGAGCTTTGCATAAGTAAAAAGAAATCCTTATCTCCCAGTACCTGGTACAAAAACGCATTGCAGGAGTATCACCAATACCACGTCACCAGTCCTGTGGTGGGGAGAGGCTTTAGCAGCCCAGCTTGGAGCTGACACTGAGGGATGAGTCAGTGACACCTGCATTCCCCAACCTGCATTTTGCAGCCCAGGAGAGCAGGCAGCAGTACAAGAACAAATGCTGAAGAGACATTCATGAAGAAAGAAGTCTGAGGCTGCAGATGAGAACTCACCTCTGCGAGCGCTTTATCCAGGCTGGCCGCCAGTT
>JAWWLV010000018.1:19705788-19733520 GCA_035041135.1 Platyrinchus mystaceus | reverse complement strand
GGATGAGTCAGTGACACCTGCATTCCCCAACCTGCATTTTGCAGCCCAGGAGAGCAGGCAGCAGTACAAGAACAAATTCATGAAGAAAGAAGTCTGAGGCTGCAGATGAGAACTCACCTCTGCGAGCGCTTTATCCAGGCTGGCCGCCAGTTTACCGATCTCATACAGGATCTGGGCACTGGTGGCAATTTTGGCTACTGGTGTTCCTGGCAGGTAGGTCAGCAGTCTGACCATATGCTTCTTGTTCCCAGTATCTGACAAGCAAGGACAGATCTGTCAGTCACTTCTATATGTGCTATTGAGCATTAGTTAATGCAAGAGGCAAAAAAGGTTTGTCCCGCTGTAGGAGTCATCAGATACAGCTGATAAAACAGATTTCACGCAAAGATTTGATCTACCAGGACATTGTACAATGATGTGCAAACCTTAAAACACTTGCAATCTATGCTGGATTTCAAGTCCTTGTGCTTGGGACCGACTCTGCCAATAGCAGGGTTCCTCAGTGCCCACACACACACCCACTGAGGGCTTTGCAGCAGAACAGGAGACCTCAGGAATCCCAGATTTTACAATGACAGTAAAAGCCAAATATCAACACAATTATTTCTTCCAAGCACTGTCAAAGCAATTTGTTCTGGCTTCATAGATGGGTTAGAACTGTATTTTACACCATTCTGTAGGTGAATAATTTCAAGCATCACTTAGTCAATGAGGCGGTTTTTTCCTTTCCTTGTGCATGGACATGTCACATAAATGTTTTATCCAATTCATTATATTGAAATTACTTCCTAAGTGTTCTGATAGATAATTATTACTCCGAGTTGCTTTGCTTCTGCTATTTTAAGTCTGGACTATTACGGGTGGAATACAGGTCACCTGACACATATCGCCTAATATTTAAACCTAAGCCCAGAGTTTCCCCTCAGCACATACACAGTGTGCCCCATACAAGCTGCTGCTGAGCTAAGGGTGGGGCAATAAAGGTGCTGGCAATTGCTCACCTCCCGACTCCAGAGACATTATGGAACCATCTTTTGTGAGATAAGGAGTAGCTGAAGGAAAGCCCTCAGCACTGAGAAACATCATGGCCTGGGTTTGCACGTGGATGAGGTCAGGCTCCCGGCTGTCTTCCGAGTTGGTGATTTTGAGGACATACTCATCAGCACATTCAGTCCCATTGTTGTTTCCTGAGACACGCACGTGGAAGTTCTGATCGTCATAGCTGGGGAGTGGCCTCAGCCAGGACACCTTTAATCCAAACACCCTGTCAACCAATTCAGCTGCTTCTTTCTCACTCAGTGCTGGTTTGGTGAAAGTCTGGGGTAGACAGTCATTTCCAGAAGACATTGTCTCTAGGAGAAAAAGAGAAGCTGGATGATCTGTACTCTGACAGCAGAAACAGTACTTACTGCAACAAAATGCATTCAGCTGCTGGAGGAGCGTTCCCAAAGAAAACCCACCGAGCCAGCCCAGGTTTTACATCACAGTTTATCAACTGCTTAGGCTGGACTTCCCCAAGGAAGGACTCCTAGACCGACTCACTCCATCTGCTCAGAACCAGCAGACGTGAAAAGCTTATTAACTGGGAGTACTTTTATTAGCTTATTTCTAGCAGCAGCCTGACCCGGTATTGTTGATAGGTAGGAATGATTTCCTAAGGAACAGAGTTGCTGAATCTCTGACCAGGAAGTTCTGAATCCACGTCTGCAAAAGACAAGGAATATTTCAGTAAATCCTATGGTTAGAGCAGAATAAATCTTTGCGCTGGGCCACGGCCTTCCGAACTCCCGCGCTCAGAAAGGCAGCACAAAC
Organism: Platyrinchus mystaceus; assembly: GCA_035041135.1. Classification (NCBI taxonomy): domain Eukaryota; kingdom Metazoa; phylum Chordata; class Aves; order Passeriformes; family Tyrannidae; genus Platyrinchus; species Platyrinchus mystaceus. The sequence goes on along the minus strand of JAWWLV010000018.1, from coordinate 19,731,708 downwards.
CTGCAGCCGCTCGCTCCGCTCTCAGCAGCCCCGGCCGCAGGAACCCCGGGCTCGGCCTCCCCACACCACCAACCCTTGGACTCGGCGGGAGCGCCGCCAACCTTTGCCCGGCCCGAGGGGGGCCGCGGGGCTGCGGGCGCGGCCGGCACAGCGAGGGCGTCCCAGCCCAGCCCCGCTGCCGATCGGCCGGCTCTGCTCGGCCCGGCCCGGCCCGGCCCGGCTCTGCCCTGCCCGGCCCGGCTCTGCCCTGCCCGGCCCGGCTCTGCCCCGCCCTGCGCTGGAGCCGCCCCGGCTGCGCCTCCCCTTCTCCCCCTGGGGCAGCGCGGGCTGCGCGGCGAGCGATGCTCCGGGCACGGCGATGGTCGTCCCACTGCACGAGACTAAGGGAAAGGAAGGCGCGTCTTCCTGTCACAAAGCGACAACACTTAAAAAAAAGTGCTTCCGCAGCGATAGCAAAGAAGGAAATGTCCGTTTGTTTTGGTTAAATCCTTTTATCAGCACAGCAGATCAAAATCTGCCAAATGCTTAGACCGCAGATTAGACATATATAAATAACAAACCTGAAGCATCTTGCTCAGGATGTCCTTTACACTGAACCCGAGTTCAGACTGAGACCACGTGTCCAGACCTAGAGAATTTTAGACTTAATGACAAACCTCAAGATTAATAAAGAAATCTCTTCTGAAACTCCTAATGAAAAAAAAGTAATCTACAATAGTTGAGATCCTGCTATGACAGAATTAGGAACATGAAGAAAAAGGAATTTGGGAAAGGCATGCTGAAGTAAAATAATAATAAAAAATCCACGGAAACAAAAAAACCCAACCATCTTGATTCTAAGTAAATCAGTTAAGAATCCTCTGTCCTATTATTTCAGTATTATTTGTAGTATTATGGACATCAACTGGAAAACATTATTTTAATCAAACAGTCAATTCAGAAAAGGGAAACTATTTCCCCAAGAAACAAATTTTCCCCCTCCAATTTCAGAACAGATGTCACTGAAAGCGATTGGCCAACTATTCTCACCAGAAATCACACAACTAAGTTTTTTCAAGAATAAAAGCTCTGAAAAATATTTAGAGTTCCCTCTCAATTTCTGAGGCCAACTTGAAGCTTTAGCTCGTTGGGACAGGATGGATACAGCAGGAAAACATTGCTATGCTTTAAGATTTACAGAAATATATTGCTCTCTACAAACAAAGTTACAATGCACTTTGCAGATCTGTACCTCGTTACTCTTGCCTCAGTTGCCAGCCAGGAGTGCCAAAACTTAAGACCTATCAACTTCTGTGCTTCTCCTGCCTGCCCAGTACCCTGGGGGAAGCACACCCTCGGTGGGGGGCAAGGCACAGGGTGAAGGTTGTGCTTCAGCCTCTCTCAATACCTGTAGAAAGATCAGACTTGAGTAATTTAGCACCTGCATGTTGAATTCAAGCCTGAAAAGTGAGTCTTCAGAGCTGGGTCAGTGTCAGACACCCCCAAATCACTGCTGAGGATCTTGTCACAGCTGTAACCTTGGCCAGTGCTTTAATTCAGGATTTCATCTAGATTCTAAATCATACACTACCCTGAAGGGGAGAAAAGGGTTAGTCAACAACCATTTGATAGCTCAGCTAACACAGACATTTTCTACACCAGCTAAACATGCTCAGCAAGCCCCGTGACAATCCTAACAGGAAAATGAAACCTGCACAATTATATAATACATAATATTATCCCTTTCCCCTATCCACCCCACCCTTCACACTTACAGTACCGATTTAAGGGTATTCCATTCTACTCAAGACAGATAGTACCACACAAGAACTGTGATAACATTTTCTTTATTAAAAATAATTTACAGCATTGGTAACATTTTATGTACAATTTTCATCAATCGAACTCAAGGTATATCTATAGAATACTTACTGAACTTAAAACTTATGCTGTTCTGTTGGCTTTAAACAGCAGACATTGATTTGCAGTTGCTTAAATATGATTAATATACATGGTTTCATGTCCTTATACTTGGGTGTAAAATGCATGAACATCAACACTGTCTCAAAGCTTTGTAGTTTGGGACAGGGAGGACGAGGGAAGCAAGGAGAGAAAACATTTAGAAAAATGGTAACAGAGTCTTCCTCCAAATCAAAATGGAGACAAGTCTGGGTTAAATACATCTAACACACTGAGTCACTTCTCAGAAAGGTACACACCCTCCTAGGCTTTAAGATACTGGAGAGGTCTAATGAACAACGATTGGGGTGTGATCACAGCGGTTCTCACTGTTCATGCCCTGCACAGCCAGAGGCCCCACCTAAAGGGGTCACTGCTGCCCACCTAAAGCTCACAGGATCCGAGCAGTGTCCAAAGGGAAATGTCTTCCCTTTGCTGCTGGGCTTTACAAGGTTCACTGCTGCACAAGGGAGTGGGAACAGGCACACTCCCAGGGATCATGGGGTGCTACATGCACTGGCAGTTCACCCCCACGGGAAGAGATGGGTTCCACACAGCACCCCTGTACCCGAGGGGCACACACCGAAGGGAGCAGTCAGCCTGCACAGCTCAGATGCCACTGACTTGTGCACGGTTGGAGCAGGAGCCGCTGCAGCACCGACAGCAGGAGCCTCCAGCGGAGCAGGCACAGCTCAGAACCTCTCTCTCTCTCACGGACTATGTAAGACACAGGAGTGCAGCAGAATTGAAGTAGCTGCTGTGGTAATGGAAAGAGCTGAATGCTTCACTTGCAGACAAGTCACATCCCTTGAAATTGTGCTTAACTCCACCAGTTTGCCTTGACAGGGCTTGGGTCCCTGTCTCCTGAAGCATCCAGAGAGGGTGGGAGGCCGTGTTCCCCTCAAGCTTTAGCATTTACAAAAGTTGTAAACAGGCTTGGAGTTGCAGTTTTATAATCTGCATAAGTCATCACAATGCGCCAGCACTAAATTCCCATTCTCCCCAATAATGTACATTTCCTTGAACTAAACCAAGAATATACACCTTTGAGCTGGGATAAAATAGCATTAGACACTTGTACAAGGAGCAAGATATGCTCACACACTCTGGATAGAATCAGTGGAAATGCACCACAGACCAGGATTCAGCATTCAGCTGGATATCACAATCAAACCCGCATCGACTGATCCCCCTTATCAGTGGCAGGAGGCACCCGAAGGGTTTTTATCTCACCTAAAAGGAAACCTCATCAAACTACTGAAACATAAAACCAGATTATACAAACTTCAAACTTTAGTGCACTTTGTCTAATAAAATAGAAAAAGATATATGAAGTTTTTTCAGTGAAGTCAAATTAGTTTGGCCTTTGAACTGTCAAAAAATGAATACACCGTAATCATATAATTGTGAGAGGGTTTGGGGGTTTAGTTTAGATTTTTTTAAGGAATGTCCAACACACTATTTAAAGAATTGAATAGTGCATCTCTTAGTTTGCAAGTCAGCTAGCTTAGTGTCTGGTTATAAATTAAAAGCACAAGTAAGTAAACTAATATTTTGATATTTAAGACAATGTTTATCAAGAACAAAAGACCTTCAAGCAAAAGGCAAGTATTGCAGTTTTGTTCTCCAGCAGAAATTAATCTCTACACAAACGCCAAGAGGTGCTGGGAAGCTTTTCAGGATACAGGAGCACAGCAGGAGCAGGTTGGAGCTGCACTGCCCGCACAGCTCGGACACGGCGACGCTCAGTGAAGTGGAAGATTCTGCAGCGACTCTGCTGCCCTGAACCGTGGACAGGGGCTTTGCCCTCCGTGTGCTGGCACTTACAGCCACTGCAGTGCCACAGGAGCCAGGCTGGGTCAGTGTTCTGGGCTCCTCCGCAGGGGAATGGGACCCTTTGGAAGAGCTGTGAACTGCCAGCACGTGAGGAAGCACTGAAAGGCAGTACAGCTTTGAACATCTGACAAGTACAACTCATTAGACACAGGTTGTAGTTAAAGCAGAGGAATTCAAACAGCCCTAATAAATGTTTTAAAAGATTTTTAAAGGCTGAAACGCTAGGGGGAGGTACTTTGATGATATTTCAGACAGCACAGGAAAATCTGATGCCACAAACAACGAACTGCATCCCTTGAAGCAGATATGACAAACTTCAGTTGGAGGGCGTGAACAAACAGGACTTAACCTGCATGAACCAAACAACGGTGAGCTTTGTTTTTAAATGGACAAATGTTTCCCATATTTCTAAGCACACATTTCATAGCTTGAGCAGTTTTAAATCTGGATCCAGATGAAATATAATCCCATAATAAAGGTAAGGAAGTCATCATCTGTGATTCAGGATACCATGGGCCTCACATGGACTGCTTTTTGTTCAGCCCATAACCTGAAGAACAAGAAATTCAGAACTCAGCATCTTTTTTAAGCTCTAGATGAAAAAAAAATCCTGTTTGGCCTTTAAGATTCCACACCATCTGCTACCCTTAAACCCACAAACAGCAGTACACAGATTTACAGGTGCAAAAACTGAAACAACTGCAGAAAATCTTCTTACATAATAATCTTCAGCACAATCAGTTTCAGATTTCGCATAGTTTATTTACAAAATGGTCTGATAAAACATCCCCCTCCATACTTACAGCTCTCTGCCACAATACACATGTTGATTTTAGCAATGTTTAATAGCACCATTAGAATATTATTTAAAATCAGAAAGGATCTTGTTGCAGTTACAATGATTCACAATCTTTTACATCCATGGACGAAGTAACTTTGAGCACACTAGGACTGCTTGCAGTTCCACAGTACAGATTCCTGGGTGCACACAAGGCATTTGCAGAGTTACCACTTATGCAAGGTACCCAGACAGTCAGTAGCTACTATAAGAATCTTCGAGCCACAAAGTTTAGGCTTCCACCATACTTGTATAAAGTTATCTCCATATTGTTTTCAAACAAGGCAATCACACTGAAGACTTTTCCGGTGCTTGTCTTCAAAACAAAAGCAAAAGAGAAACCAATTAAGTTTTGCTTTCACTTCCCCGTGCTTATTATCAGTTAACATTCTAACCCCACATTTTGTTGAACACAAGGGAATTCAACCCTCTTATGTGCCACTACAGTCCCAAGACTGCTGGGAGCAGATGGGAGGCTTGTTGTAGTGCTCCATGTAGATGGAGCTGGGAGCAGGCGATGTGCCCGTTGCAACCAAGGAAACACCATGTCCCTAAGGTGGCACCAACTGTGTTCTGGGAGAGCCAAAGCCTCTCTCAAATCATCACACCTTTGTCTTTACAAGCACCTGAATGAACAACAATTCAATTCTACTCTAACACAGTGCCCAGGAGAGGCAAAACAACACCCAAAGGAACAATCAGGTACTTCAGGTTGCATACAAAGTTGTGCAGAAATAACACGTGTGTATGTACTTTGGGACACTTCAGCAGCCATGCCAACCTGCAGGCAGCACTATGAGCTTACCTTCCAGGAGAATTAAGTCTTGTTTTTTCCTGCTTTGCTTCCTGTCATCAGGACTAACCTTTCTTTCTCTGCTTTCAATTGTCAGTATATTCAACAGAGAAATTTAAAATATTGCCAAGATACCTTAACATCCAAAGTCATTCTGGGCGACAGCTCTGGAGGGAACAATATGGAAAACTGCTCTTTGCCAGTGAGACCCAAAGTGCTCGGGTTTTCCCCAGGATGAAACTGCAGTGGAGCGATGCCAATTCCAATCAACTGACTCCGGTGAACCTTCTCGAAGCTTTCGGCCAGGACAGCTCGAACACCCTGCAAAGACACGAGAACAGCCCGCAGGGACACCTTCAGACACACCTCATGTCCACAGTCCTGCCACTCAAACCAAGAGTAGAGACAGCACCTTAACCAGAGTCCTCCAGGTACCCTGGAGCATCCTTTAGCTTTACAGCAGAGGGAAGCAAACAAGCCAGAGCAGGTCCATGGAGTATGACAGTGACCTTGCTGGAGTTAGCAGCACATGAATCAATGGCTATTATTATTCTGAATATTAGTGGAAATCCGTCTCCAATACTGAGATACTGAACACCCCCTGGAGACCAAAGAGAGGTCAGCACTAGATAAATGTCTCATTTATCTCAAAGTCTGGTACCCAAGAGGGTAAGTTACATAATTAGGAAATTCAGATTTATCCTGACCAGTGATTCTTTCCCAGGAAGATTCTAACAAAGAAAGCATATGATGTGTTTTTAGGTACTTCCAGAAAAAAACAAACCCACACCCCAAACCCAAACAAACCAGCAGTACCAGTAAAAAAGGCCCTTTGGCAGCCCAGTCTCTTGAGCTACCCAGTCCATACTTCTTTCCTGCCAGAATAATTACAGGAATGCCTTCCTTCTGGTACAGCTCTGCTGCTTCAAACACATCCAGCTGTGGAGTGACAAAGGGACACAGTGAGAGTGAGTTCTAAAGCTGCACCCCCATTTCAGAGGAGCTGTGCAAACAAAGACGTTCCTACCGTTTGTCCTGATGGGAAGTGAATTGTTTTAGGAGCAGGTTTTCCTATGAACTTATTCAGAAGCTTGATGTTTGCAAAGGTACCTCTTGTCATCACAGCATCATTACCTCTTCGAGCCCCATAAGAGTTGAATTCACGAGGTGTGAGTCTGGAATAAAAAGTAAATTGAAGAGGGAATCAGTCACTTTCAGGGTTATCCAGTTGAAAAGGATATTATGATTTTTTTATAATTACTACAGCATATCTAAGTCTTTGGTGCAAGATGTAAAGAACTCCTCCTCCAAAGATGTAATTATTATAAATCATGAACAGCACGTGTAAACCACTGCTAGATTACTCAGGAGGAAAGCTGCAATTTTAAATTGATTTTCTACAACTTCATTATGAAGAGCTATGAGCAGTGTGGTACTTCCAGGAGAATTATGGGCAGACAGTTCTAGGAAACAACCCAGCTCACTAATCCTCTTACCATCACCAGCACATTTATTAACAAGCCTTGTACCAAACTGAGAGCTTTACTCATCAATCAAACAACCATCCTGGAATTAAAGGCCCATTCATTTTTTCTTTCCTGCAATATGACTCCTTCAGACCAAATGTAATGGTTAGAAAGAAGAGTCCATACCACATTCAGTTATAAAACTGGGCTTCATTTTCTTAAACTGATCTGTTAAAAAAGATCTGATCATCTGTGCATCTCACTGCTCTTGAGCCAGTGCCAGTGACTAACCTCAGCTAACAATCAGTCACTGATTTGTACATGAGGACATCAGTTCTGCTCTGGCACCCACGTGGCAGCAGATGCTACTGTGGCAAGGGGAGCAGTTCTTTAGGGGTGATCTCAGTGTCTGCTGTAACCTCACACAGGCTGCCCAGCAGGTGCTGACTTTGGGCTTTTCCCCACCCAATGTCCCCCTCCTGCAGATGGGGAATGTCTAAAGGACAGCAGCCCTGCTGCTCAGTTCTCTGCCACGTGCAGTGCTCCTGTGCTTCCACAGGGGCTGAGGAAGGTGCCCAGTGCTCACCCTTTGCTGGTCAGGTACTTGGCAGCAGCACTGCTCCTGGCAATGCTCCCAGCAGGGGAGATGTGGTCAGTGGTGACAGAGTCCCCCAGGTACAGCAAGACATGGGCATTTTCAACTGGCTGTGGTGCAACTGCTTCTTTGGCCTGAAAGGGAAGGGGTTGGGGAAAGAACAGAATAGAAAAAGCGGAAGAAACATTTTTTTCCAAGACCCCTAGAGACATAAAACACATCTGCAGTGTATGAAGGCACCTTGATGTACTGGCTCCACTCATTCCAGAGACACAGACAGTATTTAAAGGACTGAGAAATAATTAAATTTCTTACTTAAACTTTGCAGATTTACTGGAATAGCTATTCCTTTACTTCAGTGCAATGCATATCATCTGATGGATAGATCCATTGTACTTACAAGTTTATCAAAAAAGGAAGGACATCTGATATAAGTAGATTTTGAATCCCAGGGAAATAAAGTTGACTCTGGTGCTTCCAATAAATTCCATCGTTTGTTTCCTTTCTACAAGAAAGAAAATTAATCAAAACGAACAGAAATTAGTTTATTATATTTTTACATTCAGAAACAAAAGACCTACTGGTGATTTTCTACTACTATTATTTAGTAAGTAATTTTCTATCATATATTACAAGTTACCTCACTGGATACTACTTCAGAATCACTGTTTAATGCCAGTATCAATCCCAGTTAAAGCCCTGGAATTCACTGACAAACCAATCACATTCAACTGGAAGATATTACAAAGCTACAATGAAAAGTAACCTTTAAAAAAGACCATTCTTACCTCCATCTTTTCCTTCAATTCCTTAAACATGGATGATATCACACACTCCTCCTCCACTGTGTGAAGTTCTTTTCGGGTGGGCCAAATATCTCGTAAGTAAATACTTTTGCCATTAAAGCCAATGCCTGAGTAAGATTTCAAACACAACAGCAGTTTTAAAGAATAAAACACGAGCCTTCAGATTTATATTGGAATATAAACATTTACACATTCAGGCCTTCAGAGACAGCACCCAACAGGCAACGGATTTGAGCAGGTGAACGGCTGCTCTGCTTTAGCCACAGGTAACACAAACAGAGCTGTGCTTTCTGCTCAGACACACAGGCTCTGGTGCTGACCTGCACGTGCAGAGAGCTCTCCCCACGTGCCCTGCATGCAGAGATGGAAGCTGTAAGACAACACTCACCCAGGGGCTCCGTCTCAAAGTCGATCCTGACGGTGCCTGCGATGGCATAGGCCACCACCAGTGGGGGGGACGCCAGGTAGTTGGCACGGACACAGTCGCACAGGCGGCCCTCGAAGTTCTTTGTGCCAGACAGCACTCCACAGGCAATGATGTCACCCTGACAGGCAGAGCCAGGTATTGTTACAGCAGCTTGAGCTGCTGGTTTTGGTTAGCTAAGTCAGATGTGCTTTTAGCATTCCACTTCAAACATCTCCTCTAACACTACAACTGAAAGGCGGTTTGCTCTCTCCCACTACCCTTCTCTTCTTATTTTCCCTTCTGACCCTCTGATGTGTTCTCCTGTCCCTTCAGTCAACTCCTCTCCTGCCTTTTATCTCTTTTATTTTTCTTCTGCTTCAGAACAGGAAAAAAGCTGCAGCTGTTGAGAAACTGCTGGTTAAAGTGACTTGAGTCCACAGGTCCTTAAAACCTTCCTCTTCACATATGACAAAACCTACATGTTGCCTCCTCCATAAGATTAGATCATGTGTATTTATTTTGTAATTTCCAGCTACAAGTACCATTTATAACCTTTATTATACACAGCAATGAACTGTCAGGTGTCCCTGACTTGCAAATGTACAAAAACATCATGCAAAGCCCAAACCAACAATGAAATGTATTTTGCATGGATTGCTGTACTTCTTGATTGCTTAACTGGGTGGGAATCCCATTTTTGTATTTAACAAGCCAGGCAGAGCTTTACCTGTTTTATTGCATTCCTGATGGCTTCTGGCAAAGGGGCTGTGTTCCCAACACAGGTGGAACACCCATAACCAACCACCTCAAACCTACATGGGAAAACCAAACAAAGCACACGTTCCATGGTCACAAGCAGTTTGTCAGCGAAACTACCTTTTCTTTTATTAGCAATCCCTAAGAATTTTTTTCCTTTGGCAATTAAAACTCTGGAGGAGGTGAGCAGCAGACATTACACCTCACTGCTGCAAGGCACAGCTGGGCACTGCTGCAGAATTATGAGCATAATCTGCTATGGAGCAACCAAAACCACGCTGAACAGCCCTTGACAGCAGCAATGTCAAGAGAAGACTCATACGGACTGACAAATTTGCATCCAGTTTCCACTTCTAAAATACATCACCAAGTGCATTCTGTCCTGCAAGACACTTACAATTAAGGAGTTCAGTACTGAAAAAACAGAGCTCAGATGGGGTAGAGCTACACACAGTAAATTGTAAAGTGGGAATACAATGGGGCAAAACAATTTTAAGCCAGCAAGTAAAACGAAAATCTATTAAGAATTATCCAACTCCAAATGAACAGCAATTGTATTTACCAACTGGTACAATCCCCCTGTGCACCACCTGCCTGAAGCAGCAAGGGGAGCCAGGCCTTACCCGAGCTTGCTGAGGTATGGCAGCACTCCACTGGAACTGAGGTAATGTGTTACCATGCCACTGCCTGGTGACAAACTTGTTCTGATGTAGGGCTTCACCACCAGCCCAGCCTCCACAGCTTTTTTGGCCAGGAGTCCTACCAAACAAGAAGGGAGAAAGCAAAAGAGACAGATTATGATTTGTATATCCCTTTATATCCCCTAACACGACATCTGTATGCTGCTACCTTAGCTAAACGAAGCATAAAAACCCACAGAGGATTAGACAACTTCCAGTTTATTAACTTATTAAAGCAACTACTGGCCTGAATAAAGTTTCTTAACTCATAAAAATGCCATACAGGTTTTTGTTCCCATTCCCATTTTCTTTTCTGTAAGGAAAATTTCTTTCCCATGTTCCAGCTGACAGTGCAAACCCACTCAGTGCCCAGCGAGGGGCCACAGAGCCCCAAAGGGAAGCTCACCTTGGACACAGAGGACCTTAAAACATGAGAGCAAAGTGTGACAGATGAGCTGTTCCAGCAAAACCACCTGCAGCTTGTGAAGGTGCAGCAGATACCCCTTAAAAAGTGACAGATCAACTGCTCAGCAATGCAGAGTTTCTGTCCTGCTCTGTGGTGTTCCAGCTCATCATCCAGGACAGGCTCCAAGCTACAGCACCCCTGTGCATCCACTGTGTCACCTGACAAGAGCCCTGCAACTGCTTCCCTGCTGGAATACTACCACGAGCAAATATTCTTAATTACTCTCTTTATGGCACAAACTTGGAGATTGTATTGTGAGAAAATAACTTTCACTATATCAAGTAAAGGCTACAAGTTTGTAGTTTCAAACCTTTGGGTCAAGTCACTGCAGAGAACCCACAGCAGTGAAGGTGAGGGCTGTACAAACATGGGGCACCATGAAGCCTGTGGGTTGTGTGGTCCTGACATACCTGCAGCCAGCATGACAGAGGGGTTGCAGTTGTTGGTGCAGCTGATCACCGCAGCGACAACCACACAGCCGTGGGACAGCTTGTATTCATTTCCTTCATACTCAACAGGCACCGTGTCGTTCTGCTTCTCAGCTGCAATCTGAAACCCTTTCACACCACACTGGGGGGCAAAGATACTTGTTAGCACTTGTTACAGTACACAAAGGATGACAACAGCCAGACCAGGAGAAGCCTCATCTTGAAATAACACTCAGCTGTGCCATTAGCGACCTTCAAGCAGATTTTACAGGCAGCCCTCAGTTCATGTCCCTCTGTAAATACACTGCTCTCATCCCCCTTCCTCCACTACTGCTTTAGCTCTGCAGCAGTTGGGAACAGATGCCAGCCTACAAGTGGCTGATCCCACAACTCACTCCCTGCTGTACAGCAAAGAACAACCCCAACAAGTACCTGTCTAATTCTACACAACACTTGCTCCTGAATTAGAAGCACATCCAAGATTAATTGTAAGAGGTTGGTAACTAAACCAGAGTAGGTCAATCAGCATTTCACACCCTCACCTGAGTGCTCTCAGCACTCAAACATCCTCAGGGGTCCCTTTCAACCTCAACCTTTGCCTTCCACAATCAGCTCCCATTTCCCTCCAGCACAACTGACCATTGGGTCACAGCCTCACTGGAAGCCAAAGCCAACAGAGTGAATTCTTAATAACACTGCTGCTACTCTTGAACTTTAGTGACAAACACTGAAAATGAAGGTACACTGCTGCATTCTTAGATACCTGAACATATCCCTAACCAAAAATAATACCCTAGAGTAAAAACATTCCCTCTGTGAAGTCAAGGTAAGCTGTAAGCAACAATCATCTGCTAAGTTAAGAACCTGGAACACTGATTAGCTACAAATCTTGGCAGGCTTTCTGAACCTCCTTTAAGATATGATGAGTTTTCTTTTCTCCTGATAAATTCTGTTGTGGAAATCAAGAAATACACAACTGTTTAAAAAACACCTTGAAAAAGTTTCACAAGCTCACACTGTGTATTACTTGGAGTTCCTCCTCCCTAGCAATCTAAACTGTGACACTGCGGATACTTGGAAGCTTGTGTTCCTGCCAAACCACTTATGATTTACCAGCTACTCCCCTTGGGACACTTGTCAAGGAGCAAAAGAACACCCTGGCCAAGCAGTTGTGTAGCAATAAGGAGGGTCAGCAGGTGTGCAGAGAATAGGCAACATAACATTTATTCACATGGATATAGGAAATAACTTAGGAAGAGAACATCATTGGTACAAACCTTTTCATTTAAGCAGGCTTGGAAGTCACTTTTCATGTTATTAACAGCCACTCTATCTTGGGATCTCTTGGGACCACTGACATATGGAATTATAGAACTAAGACTAACTTGCACTACCTAAAAAAACAAGGAACAGAAAGCACAGGCATTACCAATCCCAGCCCAGAAGGACATGGATATGGAACTCTTGTTAAAAATCAGTGTTCAAAGACATTGCTCTGGGCTTCCACTTGGCAAGACCATTCACTGTAAAAGGCTAATCTTATTCCAAGTGTTTCAACATTATCCTTAACTTTTCTGCTATCCATAAGACTGGGGAGCGACTGAAATTCAGTATCTGTTAGCTGACATAATGTTATTGGACTTCCCTTATTTTCCCCACCCCCTCTTATGTTTTGCAAATAAACTCTGCTTCTCCAAATCGTGAGTTAATAACTAACTTTGCTGAAAGCAATGACAATGACAGGGGGAGACAAACCTGTTAAATCCTCAGCAGTTATTTAGGAGAATCAAATCCCACCAAGTCCTTTCCAGCATACCTGGGAATACTCGGGTTCTCTGGAAGAACTCTCATCATTTCTAAATAACTTCACAGCTTTAAGATAAGCTTCCATGACTTCAAGCTTGGCCTTGTCCAAACCTTAGGAAGGTGATTTCAAACATGAGAAAAGTCCCATTACAGACATAAGTAAAACAAAACACACAATTTTCAGAAATTTAGACTCTTAAGTGTAACATTCAAAGTACTTTTTTTTCCAAGCATCCCACTTCCATACCCCAACCTCCAGATCAGGAATGATACACAATTGAAAACATTTATAAATGATTATATTTTTCTCTAAATTAGCTTGTCTTCTTAGAGCAAGGAATAATATAAGTTATTCCAGCTCTAGCAGTTGTGACTCTAACGAAATTTACAGATGTGTCCCTGAAGGCCATAAGGCTTTTTTCTCTCTTGGGATTTACTGGTTTAATACAGACCATGTGCCGAGTTGACAATAGGCAGAATTGCTGGCTACTGTTTGGAAACTGTTCATCTGCTCTGCACTGGCCAGACAAACATGTTTGCTATTAATAATATTTAAATATTATTTAAATAATTATTTAAAAATCATTTACAACTGAAAGATTTCATTTCAGAAAGGCTCCCTCATGAACCAGCTTTTTTTGGTATCTGTCACTGTGGCTTTCTCTGCAGCAGCTTGATAAGGAATTGTCATTCTCCTTGAAATCATGAGCTTCAAAGGGAAACATCCACTGGGAAAAAATCAGAGACGTGATTTGTTCTGCAGATTCATTCCTTTCTAGTATTCATTTTAAATTTTGATTCTGCAGGGAATCTACAGGGGGTCAATGGATTAATTTCAAATTGAGAAGACTTACATTCCACACACATTTCAAAATGTAACTGAGAACTTCCTTCATATTTTTCTTTTAAAGGGTAACAGATGCTTTCAAAAACAAGGACTGTGAATGTTGAAAAATAACATCATGTTCATAAATCAGGTATTAGACAAATGAACAAGACTGGACACAAACCTCAAGCAAGAGTCTAATTATACACTAATTAGACTCCACACAGTGTAAGAACTATGGAGTTCTAAGCAAAAACCATGTATATTACCTTGAATCAAAAGCACAATTACAATGAATCACTATTTTAATTTCATCTTTACCTGTATGCTTTAAGTGTTTCAATGTCACATTATCGACAGGGAAAAAACTCAGAATAGCACCATATTCAGGACACATATTTGCTATTGTGGTTCGGTCTGCTACAGACAGCTGGGAAACACCACTCCCAAAAAACTCCACAAACTTTCCAGCCACCTCAGCTTGCCTCAGATGCTGTTGGAAAGAACACACAACACCACTTCTTAAGTGCAGAGGTAAAATGCCATGTTTGTCACAACAATTCACGAGTCAGTATTTAAAACAAAAAGCTGAAACCCTAAGGCTACATTTGAAAAAAAAAAAATTATTATAAATTACTCTTTAATGACTATAAGGAGAAAGAAAAAGCTGCTGCTTCAAAGGACAATAAAAATGGTTAGAGATTATTTGTACCTTTCTGCACTGCCCTGATCAAAGGTGCACTAAAAACACTCCCAGTGTTTAATTCGGGTCTCAAACACCACCGGTGCTACTGGCAACAAACTCCCTCTAGTTTGAAAAGGCATCAAACACTTACCTTGGTAATGCTCAGAACAATATCTATGGACGTGGCAAAGGGGCTGACTGTGCCTGTGAGCTCACAGCCCACCACCTCGGGCAGCGTGAGGGTGAGGGGCATTCCCAGCATCACTGCTTCCGTCTCAATGCCCCCGACGCCTGCAACGAACATCACAGTGCTTCTCATCAGCTCAAGGGACCAACACTCTGCATGTTCAGGTCCTAAAAACCTAAGAACACTCTTTCTATTAAGCCTAAAGGCTGTGACAATGAACATATTGCTGCTTCTCTTACAAGTGAAGGACATCCCTCCATTCCCGACACGGACACAGCAAGAAATGCACGAGTTAAATCCAACCCCAAATTCAAACCAAGCGCAACCACTGCTCAAGTGAAACGTCACAGGCAAGCAGAAAATCTTTACATCTGAAACTAACTTTCTGAGAGAAACCTTCATGCAAATTTTTGTTGTACAAACAGCACCTATTTGAATATCAGGTGGTTTTTGGCTGTTTTCTCTTTTAATTACAGAGCCATTTCTCAGTGGAAAGAAATGTTAGTCAAGATTGTAGACAACAAACATTCAGAAGAATAATTCAAAAGTATGTTATGGTTGAGATACAAACATCCAGCTTTAGTGTGCCTGTCCAAGTGCAATGAAGTTATTGTGAGCATACTTACCCCAGCCCAAGATACCCAAACCATTTACCATGGTTGTGTGGGAATCTGTGCCAACCACGCTATCGGGATAGAGCAAATCCTTAACTTCAAAAACAACTTTGGACAAATATTCCAAGTTCACTTGGTGAGCTGTTCCAGTCTCAGGTGGAATTATGGAAATATTCTTGAAAACCTTTGAACTCCACTGAAATGTTTTCAAAACGAGAAGAAAAAGAGTTGCATTTTTTTCAAAGGTACATTCAAGTCTTGGAACGTAACTAAAAAGGCAAAACTGAGACACAACAGAGTCCTTACTATTTACCCAGGGGGCTTTTGCTCCTTTGTCAAACAGAGGTATGTGATCCCCTTGGATACATTCCTAATTATCAACAAAACCACTCGCTCAGCTCCTGTGAAGGCTGAATCAATAATTCATATCTACCTTTCAAAAGCAGAGCAGCAGAAATCTCTTACCTTTCAGTTCACACAACTTATTTCAAGCCCACCTAAGACTGGTATTTAGAGAACAGAACCCAAGCCCTTGTATTTATAGCAGAATGTGTACTTATAGCATAATTGAGTTTAGGTTTGACACTCCTGGGTGAGACCATCTGCAAACTCAGGATGGTACATTTAACAGAGCTGACATGGAAACTTGTAACAAGATTCAGCTTGGCCATTTCCTTCTTTAATAATGTAAAAGCTAATTTGCTTCAGAAAGAAACCACCTAGTCCACATACATGAAAAGAGTCTCAGATCATTGCACTGAATTCCTAAACCATGTCAGATGAGTGGATGAGGATCAAATACCAGTGTTGCAGGTCCCTGCCCAGCAGCAAAGCAGCTGATGCTCCCCACAGGACTTGTGCTGCCCACTTTGAGAGCAGCCATGTCTGAACACTGCTCTCTGCTCAGCACTTCCAGCTCCAGGAAGTTTTATAACAGGGCTGTGGATAAATGAATCTTTTATCCAGGAACTCATTGTGACCTAAGGCACTGAGATCAGGAAAAGGCATTAAAAAGACTAATGCTTCATAATTCCCCACGGACAAGAATCAAAACAGAGTAAACTTTTTCAAGTTAGAAAGCCAATTTTCTGTTCCTGTATTAAATTCAGATTTGAGAGTCTAACACTTCCAAACGATTACATTTATCACCTAAACCTGAACACTGGTAGACAAATGGCTCCTAAGAAAAGCCCAAAACACAAAGCCTGCAGGTACACAAACATACCTTAAAAAATTGAAGCCTCTCTCTATTTCTGCCAAATTCCATCTCTTGATTTTTCAATACCATCTCAGGCCTAGAAGATAACAAGTTTACAAGGACTGTCATAATGCATTTCAAATTACAGAAGAACAAGTTGTAGTTTTAGCTTGTTTGATGAAAGGCTCATTTAAGCCAGCAGGACTATTTGAAGTGGTTTATTAGAACAAAGATAATTGCTTCCCTGCAGCAAGCTTTCTGTAAACAGTAAGAAACAGCTGACTTCACGTGTGCTGCTCCTGAGAACAGGTTCATTCCAGGTGTGGTTTGCCTAAAGCACCTGATCTCAAAAACACTTTAAGGGATCTATTCCAGGCATATGCTACAATACGCTTTTTTACCCCCATGAGTTGTCTCACAGGCTGCACACCTCAAAACCCCACACAGTAAAGAACCCAGATGTTCACTAGTTACTGTAAAAACACACTCCACGTTCAGAAGTAGTGCTCAGCAGCTCAGCGGAACATCAGGGCAATTGTAACTGTCCTCCATTCCTGTATTTCCCTCCATGCCACAGTTTTTTCTTCACAAGTACTCATCAGTAGCCTCCTAAAATGAACTATCTTTTCTTAGTAAGTGTTGTATTTATTAAGATACTGATAGTTGTTATAACAGAGTAATCTATAATTTAGGAGGAATGATCTCTGCTTTGAGTAGCTGAACAAGGAAGGGAACACATTTGCTGTGTACCAGGAAGTTCTCAATTTTCAGAGGTGTCCTTTACACCGTGACCCTTCCCTTTCCTCTCTGCAGCAGTTCAGCAGCTCTAGTGCTCTGCCAAGCCCTGAGGGACAGTCAGTGTGACACTGCAGCTCCATCACCACCCCTAAAAACACCTGCTGAAAACACCACTCCTCCTGCACTCCTACACCTGCACTGAGCAGGAATGTTCCCACATCTACAGAACTACCATGACATTCAGCTCAGTATCACCGTGGGTACAGATTGGATCGGCTGGTAAATGCTCCACCTGTCCAGCACAGGCAGATAGGGATCTGAACAGTCTATCCACACCAAGGAGGCAGATCAAAGAGGAGAGTGATTATGTGTAATTGGCAGAGATGGAGCAGCACACACCGACCTGGTAATAACACAGCAACCTGGGGAAGGCAGAGATAAGCCTCCCCTGGGCTAGTACAGGGCAGGACATTTACTGAATTGCAGCTCAGTGACAGATGCACTGTGAGATCCTGGAAAGGTTGGGGGATGATGTATAAGCTACTTCTAAGAGCCAGAGACTTCTGAAAAGTTATCACACAAAAGCTACAAATTACTTTTAGAAATAAATTAATGCTTCACTGATTTATTCACTCTAGTTTGCTTTCCAACATACAGAGGATTACGCTCCTAATCCTTTGTTGTCCTTGTGAAGAAACAAGGGAAGTATCAAAATTTAATTTAAAAGTCACAGCCGTGACCCAATAGTTGGCCATCTGCACTGATACATAAATTTGTAGTAGACTAATTAATATCTGCTACATCTGACCTCCTTCTAGCTACTGAAACCTGCCTATGGCACAGCTGAAGAGGACAGACGTTTAAAAAAAATCCCATTTCCATGAGCTGTCACAGGCAGAGCTCAACAACACAGAAGGTACAAAGTGACTTAGAAAAGGCTGCATACTCAGGCACGGGCTGCAGGTGGAAGGGGCAGAGGATGGGGGTGTTCTCGATCTGCGTGGAGAAGGGCGCGGGGTGCCGGCCGGACTCGCAGGGCCCGCCCCTGCAGCCGCCCTGGCCCCGGCACGGCACCTTCCGGGGCTGCGCCCGCAGCGGAGACAGCCGGGCCGGCGGCTTCGGTGCCTCCCCGCCCCCGGGGTTCGGGGCGTTCTGTATTGCACTGCAACACAAACACAACAACAACTCCGTCAGTAGTTTGCTCTTCTCCAGTCCCACCTTGGTTTTTTTTTTTGCCATCTCTTCGACAGATTATAAAATATCATCTGAAAAAAGAGAGTCATTTTACTGCAAGCCTGTTGCAAAGTCAACTACCACTGGATAAGCTTAGTTAAGTAATGTGGCATGGTAAGAAGTAAATGAACAGAACTGGATTGTCTGAAAGATTACCTCCACACAACTCCTTCCATTTGTTCACAATAGGCCAGAAATCTTTATTAACAGAATTGCAAAGGCTGAACTCAGGGTTTTAAACTTGGAAGGTGTTCACATAGTCTCATCCAAACGGTAGAATCAACTTCTTTTTTTTTAAGACTATTCTGTACATGTTCTGTTAAATCCACAGAGGAACGATTACAGGCAAAGCTTTCTCAAGGAAAGAAATGTACCTTTATTACTTAATTAGGCTTTTTATCCAAATTCTCAGATTCAGATAAATTTTATACACTGTTCAAGTAGGTCAGAAGTAGGACAGAAAAGTTGGAGGGGTTTTTTTAAAAAATAAAGTCCGCACAGCTCAGTACCCTCTATTTGTACAACATCCAGTCTGTGCAGGAGAACAAAGAAAGCTTGTGAAAAACTAATGACTATTTATCTCTCAGTAATTACCAAATCACATAGCTGCAATTAAAGCCACTGCTTTCTCCTGCTTTAGTAACACAGGCAGATACTGCGTTATCAAGGAGAGTGCTGGCTCAGAGGATACCTCGTGCAAATCCCACCCCAGCCCCCCAGGCCGTGATCCGCAGGAGATGGGAGCTCTGTGAAAGCAGCACAAACCACCCTGCAGGGAAGGGCTTCTTATCACAGCCCAGCAGCTGCTGAGACCCAAAAGCTTCCCAAGTGATGCTACAGAGTCTGGATTTATCATTACAAAGCAGCACACTGAGACCTCTTGCCAACACTTGGTCTGCCTGATAATTTTAGGCTGGCCTAATTGCAATGGGATCAGCTGTCCCTGCAGACACAGGCACGGACAGAGCACAGCACTGACACGGCACATCTGCAGCACAACAGATCAGCTGGAGCTTCTTCCTCTCCTACCACCAACCAGACTGAAATCCTGTGAGCCCTTGGAAGGCTGACAGAAATAACTCACACATTCATGTCCATTTGACCACAGGCCCTCTTCCCCACGAACTTTAAAAATTCCCAAAGAGCCTGAGCAATTTATGCAATTTGGCATGAGCCTGGAAGGCTCCACCATGGAGGGGCGGGGGAAAGGGTGGAGGGAAGCCACATTATTTGTTTCCCTCAGCAAACACTGAGTAAGACCCAAGTTGTTCCTCTTCTGGCAAAGGCAGCCCCAGGCTATGTTTATCACATCACTGCCTGTCAGACAAGGAAAATCACACTGGTAGTTTTTGAGTCTTCATACTTGTCCAGACATCTCCAAGTACACTTATTCTCTCTGAAAATATATGCAGCCACATTTATCTGTTTGAACAATATAAACAGAGCAAAGCAAAATTACAAACACCCTCTGCCTCATCCTCTTGAGACATATTATTTTCTGGAAACCATGAAATGCCAGATCCTGTTATTTCAGCAAAATCCTGCCCAGAATTTGGATAATCAGTCAGCTTCACCCAGAATGCCTCACAAACATTCCTTCTCTCCTTCTAGAGTGTTAATTTAGCCATTTTTATCCAGCCTTTTTTCAGATACCATCATGTCTCATTGCAAGGATCCACCCAGGACCAATGATTCCATGGGACAGTACCAAGACCTGAATGAATCCACGCCGTTCTGTGTTAAAAAACAATGCATGGTTTGTAAAAGAAAAGTACATTACCATTTGCTGAAATCAATCTGCAGAGAATGGTCAACAGTGAGATCAGTGGGGCAGGCAGGGTTGACTTTCACAGGATCTCCTCCAGCATTTCTCACAGCTTCCCTCATGGCAGCAAAATCCACCATTGCTGGAATTCCACTGACAGATGGAAAAACAAAACAGTACATGAGACATGAACTCACCAAAACACACAACCTTCTTTTTAACGTTATTTAATTCTAGATCTAGCTAAGTCTCATTTCAGATGATAACCCCCTGTTATTATATTCTCTCAATTTTAAAATGCTTAAACCATTTCTAAAGCCAGTGGAGTTGGTTCACCTTCCCCTCAGTGTGAAGACATGAACACAGACCACCTCAGGCCCGATGGCTGATCAGCAGAGCTAATTTTCAGATACTCCTCACCTTTATGGTAAAACCTTGCTGTACATCTTAACACCTCAGCAGGTATTCTCTTGTCTAACAGAGTTCTGAAGCTTGTAGCACTTCACAAAACTGTTTCTGTTGCTATGACACGGATAATAAGCACACCTGAAGTACAAAACTGAGAGGGGGTAATGTTTATACAACACAGAACTACATAAACCTCACTGGCTTTGCCTGCTAAGCAGAAGTTACCTCAAATTTATTATTATCATAATTCCTTTTTTTAATTATCTCACTTCTTAATAAACAGAGTCTGTGAGACAGCTTCAACTGAATGTCTGCAAATTGCTGAAGGACTGCCCTTTTAAGTATGTCAGAGTCCAATCACAAAGAAAGTTAATATCCTAAGAGATTGCTTTTTAAATATATGTATTATTCATGATTCAAGTGGATTACTCACTGTGGAGTAAGCAGTATTTAATCTTCATTATCTCAAGGAAGAATTCCATGTATTTCAGTGAACTGTCAGCCATCTGCCTACAGCCAAACATCACCACTTCCATTTCTGTTCTGGCTCTTATCCTGAGAAGTGTTCCTTGTGTACCAGCAGCTTCAGCCTTGCCAATCTGCACTAAAGCCAGGGCACCCTATGGAACAACTCCTACCCTTGCATCATATGGAACTATCACAAGGAATGCACTGCACAGCAGTAGCAGTGCACAGGCTTCCACTGGGAAAGCAGACCCTTGGGTGTCAAAGGCAAGGTGTGATTTATTCCCAAGCCCAAGGACTGCACATCAGTTCAGTGAGTTCACACAGCTGCTCTCGGGGGTTTTGGCGCTCCCACACTTACGTGAAGTCTTGAAGAACAACTCTGGCAGGACAGAAGGGCACTTCAACATGGTTCTGTTTTGTTTTCCAGTCCAGGATGTTCATGGCATCCGTCTCCTTCACCAGGAAGCCGTCGCAGTTGCGGACACTGGACTCGAACAGCACTCGGATGGAGTAAGGCAGAGTGTCTGGGGAGCAGGAACACAGTGACAGCAACACCTGCAGCTTTTTAAAGGTACAATCCCCCATTTCTGAACAATTCCACTTTCCTAGGCATTGGAAGGATGAGAGCTTCAGGAGCATGCTCCTCCAGTTGCCTTTGGGTTTGGTCTTCCTTACACAGTAAGGACCAGTGAGTTGCATAATGTACATATTGCAGGAGCTGAGTTATCCTACGGGATCTGAATGGGAGATGTCAATGGCCTGACCCCACTGTGTGCAGACAGTGACATTTAGGAAGGTGTGTTATGCTGGCAGGGGATAGATGCAGGAACATGGAGCTGGGATTATTGATCAGAGCAGGCCAAAAGCAATGGCAATTAGAATATTCAAACCCACTTTTAACTGTAAATTTTACCATTGCATTACTTGAGATATCAAACCAAAAGCATCCACTGACAGAATATTATTTTAATAAACAGTGATACAAAGACCAGAAACTATTCTGCCATGTGCCCTTTTAAAATGAAACACACTTTATAAAATGTTTAAACAAGAGCATTTCACTAAATGTAACTTGAGTCAGTTTGCTACTGATCTGAATTAAGCTACTGACAAGCAGCAGTTTTCTGGCAGAAAAAAAATAGGGAAATTGAAATATTAATGAAAAAAGAGGGAAGAGGAAAAATACTGTGTCACTATTCACAGCACAGAAACAAACAAAAAACTGAAACAAAAAAAAATCCAGGTTAATTGATTTCTCCCCCAAATCCCATTATTTTCAGCATCATTCAAGCAAATAACTTCATGAGAACAGGAAGAAATACAAAAAAAGTTAGTTAGAAGGAGGTGAAACAGTTAAGTTCAGGCTTTAATAAAAAAAAGCTTTAGGACTGGTTGTCTTAACCTAATCCAGAGGTTTGTTCACAAACCATTAACACAGAATTTGCTGACTCTGTTCTCGTTGTGTTTTTCTCAGATACTATTCACTGTTGTCTAATTAGACAAGTCCCTATTTTCAGTGTAAGATTTGAGTGAGTTTGAGTACAAAGATATCACCAAAAACACATATAATGGCCTGTCATGCCACTTCTCACACAATTTCCAGGCCAAGTTCCCAGAAAGGACTGTTTGGTTTCCTATGGGTTACCAACACCAGGCAGTGACAAATCCACTGCCCTGGGGCTGCTCAGCACCAGCTGTGCAGCACCAACTGCTCCTCTCCAGGAAACACAGCGAGCTCCCAGCTGCAACCCTGCGGGCAGTGGGGGCTTCCCAGGATCCAGGACACCTCCAGGAATGGGATCACATCCACCACAGGGCCCTCCAAGAGTTCTGGGACTGCTGTGCCTGCCTCAGGTGCTGTGGGCTGGCTGCCCCGGAGGGACACAGCGAGTGAGGGGTCTGCAGCACCCACCACCCCCTGAACTGCAGACAAGGGCAGGCCTGATTTAGAAGTGCTCAGTGAAAGCACAGTAAAAGTCCCAGGGTGCAGGAAGGGACACTTGGATACAAGAAAAAGCAGTTCTCAGGGAGGGTGCTGAAGCACAGGATACAAGAGGGGAGGAGTCTCTGCCCTCCCAGCCTTGCAGAGCTCACTTGGTAAAGGCTCCCCACAGCAGCTCCAGACCCAGCAGGAGCCTGGTCTACATCCCCACATGTCCCCTCTGCCCTAAATCCTTCTGAGCTCTTTCAGGTCCCCATTTCCCTGTAACTTTTCAACACTAGAAAATCTCCCTAGAAAACTCGCAAATAAATCAATTAACATTTACACCAGTAATCTGATTAACATAAACAGGCACTTCTTAATGCCAAATCACAGCCAGAAGCCCCAAGGCAGAGGGCAAAGAGGTAAAACTGAAAATGTTCAAGCAACAAGTGCAGAGAGCAATTCCAGAGGGTGGATTTGCTACCAGTGCTGCCCCACACAGTGTCTAAATGTTATTTAATACTTTGCTATCTAGTTAACATGAGGCTTCCAACTTCTGCACAGAAGTTTCTACTGGAAGATAAAGACCCTCTTAATCCAGACCCCTGAGAGCACCTTCACGAATACCTGTGGCTGCTCGAAGATTTATGGCACATTTTAGCAGGAAGTGGTGTCTTATGGTTGTATTTCCACTCCTGTCTCAAGGCTTTTCAAAAAACTGCTGTGGAACTGCCTGGTTTTGTTACTACCAGAGCACTGCTTCTCCCTGGGCAAAGCCACCAGCAGAAACCTTCTCCTTCCTTCAGTTGTGCTTATCTGAAAGATTAACTTTGTTACCACAAGCAGGAGGAATTTGCAAGAGCCCTCAGCTGTTGCACTGTCAGCAGACCGTGTGCCCTGTGCTCCCCTCTCTCTCCCCTTCAGACCATAGGGAATTAATCACTGTGTCAAATACCACTTTAAAGTGAAACATCCCCTGGTAATTTTTTATTTAACAAACACATCACAAATCCTGTAAATACAGAAGAATTCAGACCTTGCCAAACAGAAAAAAAAAATCCCACATGCCTCTAGTAAGTACTTCATGTAAGTATCTTAGTTTAACATGAGAGCAAAGGGAGAGAATAACACAAGTATGTTTTGATTCCCTGCTCCAGCCGGCACTGGGCAAAGCTCCCTCCTCTGGGTCCCCTCCTAGCACACGTGCAATTGGGAGCTTTCAAAAGGCCCCAGGACAGGGAGACCCAATAAAGGCCTTTCTGGCACAGACCACTGTCACATACTAATGACAGGCTGGGATTAAACAAAGCCTCCCCTTCCTGCAGTAGGAGCCACGTTCTGGCAAACACAGACTATGCAGGGCTTCTGGGAAGGTGAAACCAGAGCTCCACAAAGCTGCACAAAACTCCAGGAAACGCTGGATCTGTTTCTGAAGTTCTTTGTCCCTTCACTTTTTTCCCCAAAGTGTAATTATTCTGATTCAGAATAATGCTGAAAACTCCAGCAATACCCCACTGAAAAAAAGCTTCAAGTGTTACACTTGCCAGCTTCCTAAAGCAGTGAGGAATTGGGAAATGCTCAATTCCCAAGCATTAGGAATTGCTGCCTGCATCCCCCCACCCCGCAGGGCAGTCAGGGGGCCATCTGCTGCTGGTCCCACCCCAGTCAGCCCCCCAGAGCACCACGTACCATACTTGGCCCCTCCGAGCTTGGACACATTGTAGAACTTCTTCTGGGGGTGGTTTTCCAAAGCTTCAATGACGGGCTGGTAGGGGCTTCCTGGGGAGGAAACAAACAGTTACAGACACCAAGGAACGGGAGCTTCCAGAGCCCACAGACCACTCACACAAGATTTTATTTCTGATTTTACAAAAAATAACGTTCCTCAAGACTGTAAGTAAATGTAATACGGACAGGCTTGTAAACGGATTGAGACACCTCGTGATGCAGGTGTGTGACTAAGGTGGATTTTAGAAGCACTTGCTATTGCAGGTGCACACGGGTCACGCAGGTCACGGGCACAGCCCGCACACACCTGACCTTTGTTGTCTCGGTTTGCTATCTACACACAGGGCAAGGCACCGGCGCAGATAACAGAGCCGGGCTTCGATACAGCGGGAGGCACAAAGCACTGCCCGCCGAGCCGGCGTCATGCGGCCGAGGGCCAGAACGAGCCCCGCCGCAACCACCAGCGCACAGAATAAATACCCCGGGGGGGGCGCGGGCAGCGCGGTGGGGACAGCGCCGCCGCGGCCGGTGGGACCCCCGCGGCCCGGGACCGCGGCGACGGGCGACGCGGAGGACGAGGCGCTGCGCCGGGCCCCCGTCGGGGCGGCCCCGGGCCCGCGGTGACCGACCTGCGCTGGGAGGGTCCATCGCCGGCCACCATGTCCGCCTGAGGGACCGGGGGGGCGCGCGCCTCTCGCGAGACTGCGCCGCGCCCCGCCGCCGCCGCGGCAGGGATCTCGCGAGACTGCGCCGCGCCCCGCCCCCGCGGGGGGACGGATGTCGCGAGACCACGTCCGGAGCCGGGCAGGAAAGGGCGCGAGATCCCGCGAGGCTCCGCAGGGAGGGCGGAAGTAGCCGAGGGAGGGCAGCGGCGGCTCTCGCGATAACAGAGACGGCGAAAGGGGCGGGGCCACCCCGCGGGACAGGCTGAGACGGGGCCGAAGGCGCCCCCTGGCGGCACCGAGGGGTACTGCGGGAGGGAGCGGATGGGAGAGACCGTGTGACACTGCGACAGTGTGACACTGCGACAGTGTGACAGTGTGACACTGTGACACTGTGACAGTGTGACACTGCGACACTGTGACACTGTGACACTGCGACACTGTGACACTGAGACACTGTGACACTGTGACACTGCGACAGTGTGACACTGCGACACTGCGACACTGCGACACTGCGACACTGCGACAGTGTGACACTGCGACACTGTGACACTGTGACAGTGTGACACTGCGACACTGCGACACTGTGACACTGTGACACTGCGACACTGCGACACTGCGACACTGCGACACTGCGACAGTGTGACACTGCGACACTGTGACACTGTGA
>JAWWLV010000018.1:19690222-19701683 GCA_035041135.1 Platyrinchus mystaceus | reverse complement strand
AGACCACCAGGGGTCCCCTATGTGACAATGCTGTCCTGTAAATATCTACACATAGCACCTGAACTGTTCTAAAGTTCAGGCTGGGTATATGGAGAGGCTCAAGTGTCATGGAAGTTGCTTTTCAAAACCTATTTCTTGGGCTCAGCACATTTTGTTCTCCAGATGAAGGAAAGAGGTGCTTTAAGATGTTTTAAGGTGTTTTACTTGTGAAAGAAGTCCTAATATACAGTCTCCTTCAGGAATTGCATTTGGGAGAACAGCCTTGCTGTGAAAAGTTTATTAGGACCGAAAGGAAAATCCAGTGAACAGGCTCTACTTCCAAATCCATCATCTGATAAAGGAATAGGGTGGTGAACTTTTGCTATTCCGAAACCAGGCACCTGCTTTTCAGGTTGCAGCACTGTTGGGCCTCCTGTATCATTAAGGAGCTCGAAAAATTGCCCTCTCTAGTTACTCAGCAGAGTCTGAGTGTGTGTAAAGCCCTTTCCCAGAGATGTCAGGAAGAAGAAGGACTCTGTTGTGCTGATGGCAGATGAACTGACCCCTGAGTTGTGAGCACTGAGGGCTTCTTTTCAGGAAGTGCAACAACAGACTGGGGAACCTCAAGCTACACTACCCAGGGCTTAGGGCAGCCTGTGAAGTATCAGGCTTAACAGCCCTGGAGATGACATCTGTTTTGGTTCAGGCTGTGGTTGTTGCTGACATGCGTGGTTTAAATGGATGGTATCTGTTGCCTTCTTCCCTCAACACTGCTGGAAATGGAGAGGGGAGGCAAGTTCAGCTTTCTTACCTTAGGATTTTTTGCAAGCTCAGGCGCTGCTGGCTGAGCTTCCACGCCTAAAACCCCTGGGAACAAGTGTTTCCCCTCTCAGGGAGGTAGTGCTCACCTGCCATCTGCTTTGGGGAGCCAAACTGCTCGCTTTCCTCACTCACTGCAGGAGAATGTTCCATGTGCCACCATGGACATTTCCCACATCTGCAGGGGGAAAGAGAGGGAGTGGAGTGCTGGGCACTGCTGTTGGGTGCATCCCAGAGAGCCCAGAGCTCCAGCCCTGCAGAGAGGGATGGCAAGCAGGGAACATATTGCATACATCAACAAGAAATAAATTTGGGGAATTTAGTGAAACACTTGGCAAGAATAAAGTCACACCTTTCCACCCCAGGCACTGCAATTCCCTAAGTGCCTAAGGGAAGTATGGATGGTATTAAAGCTCTTTTTAACTGCTGATTGCTATGAAATGCTTCTAATAGGATGACAGCTCATCCACACCTGACAGTCTTCAGTCGTCCATGGAAACCTCCACAGCAGGACAAGCCACTTCCTTGTGTTTTTTTTTTTTTTTCGGTGAGCTGGGATGTGGCTCACAGCAAGTTCTGCTTTCAGCTTAGTCACTGTGCTCCAAAGGACAGAGAGATGCTGGGGGGTGCTCAGGACTTCTTAATATCTTGCATTGTGTGAGGCTTTTAGCAAGATAAACCTCAACCTCTGAGGCAAATGACCATCCCCACCCTTCCTAGAAACTGGGAACAGTCTGAGCCAGGAACACCAGATCATCTGTCTTAGAAAACAGTCCTCAGGTCAGGATTAGGTAAGAGTCCTGCAGACCCACGTGTTTAGGAGAACTCAAGAGGCCTACTGGGCAAGAAGTCAGCTGTGGGAGCAGACAGCTCCAGTCTTTCTGCCTAAATCCCATCCAACACGCTTTTTCTCAAGGGGGAATCGTCCAACTCTAAGGGGAGAGACCTTCAATCCATACCCTAAGATAGGAGGGTGCCTGAGCAAACCAGTGTGCCCCACCCCTGGCCCATGGCTGTGAGGGGCAGTTTTGCTGCCACCCCACCCCTGCAGCTCTCCCCACAAAAAAGGGCTGTGCTTCCTTCCTGGGGGCAGGCAGGGAGGCAGCCGGAGTCTCTTTTCTGGCATCTCTTCGACTACTTGGATCAGATTTTCCCTTCCCAGCTATTGTAGCTCACAGGAGGCTGGATCGAGCAGCTCCTGCAGATGGCATCTGCATCCTAGGGATGGAGGGAAATCTAGGCTGGAGCAAGGCAGTGCCTGAGAGAGAAATCAAAGGAGCTGAGACACTCAGAACCCTCCTTCTGTCGCTCTGCTACTCAGCATCCCACCGGCATCACCCAGCAGCAGCTCTTTGGCAGAAGAGGAGCTTCTCCAGTCCGGCTGTCCTGGCTTCTTTTGCACAGGCACTCTCAACTATTTGCTTTTAAATTTACACCCTCTGTTGCTCACTTCCCAATGCAGCCAGAGGCCTGAGTCTTCCAGCCCCTCTTCATCCCTGCATTGCTACCAAAGATTTCTGCACACACAGCAGAGGCAGAAACAATTGTTATTGCTGGTTGTGCCATCCTCAGCATCTCAAAGCTCCCCTCCACGTGGCCTGTCCAAGGAAGTAGCTGTGCTTCTGCCTCTGCTGAGCAGCCCCACAGCAGATGGGGTCCAGCTGGCTACAGCAGAGCTCCCCTTCTCCATCACTGTGGAAGAGCCAGCTGGAGCTCTCCAGCCCCGGTGCCCAAGGCCAGCACAGAGGGAAAAGCAGAGCAGGATAACCTGGCATCTCCCACACTCACAGCCTCACTTGCTTGTGTGGGCAATTCCATTTGGGAATTCCCCCCATTCCTCAGTTCTGTGCTGAAGGTTGGTGCTGGGAAGTGCAGAGAGGATGCAGGGATGGACTCTGCTGGGTCTCAGGCAAACACACAGGGAAGGAGGAGGAAGTAGAAGAGCAAGTCTTCAAGCTAAGCTGGGCAGGACAATCCAGCTTCCAGAAGAAGGACAGCAACAGCAGGAATTGGCATTTGCTGGAAGCATTTTTGAAGCCAGTTGGGGAACAGCTGTGCTGATTTTAATCCAACTGGATTGAAGTGCCTCCAGAAGAGCCCAAAAGCCCTTTGATACCCACCATCCAGGCAATAAAATGTTAATCACAGCTGAAAGTCTTTGTTCTCTTAGAGCAGTATTTTTCTATTTAGCAGTAATACACTGCCCCAGATCCCATTGTAACACAGACTGTGCACATGGAACAGGGGCTGCTCCTGCTGCAGCAGCTCAAGCAGCTGAGAGCTGCAGGAGGCTCAGGGCACCAGTGAGCATCAGGAGCAGTGGCACTGCCCTGCTGCTGCCACAGCACTGCCCTGTGCATCACTCACTGCTCAGCACAGCCAGGTTTTCTGGATGATATTGTGGCTCTGGGGATTTTTACAAGTGTGTTGAACTCTAAGAGAGCCAACAGGGTAAGTTTAAAAAGGAGCAGGCTGAGGTTTGAAGGGCAGGTGTGAGATAAATTCTCATCAGTAGAGGAGAGGCCTTGAAGGGCTACAGGATTATTTCTAACCTGTCCTAGTGAAGTTAGCAGTCGGTCTCCCTCTGGGAGGTCACAGACTCCCGTGATGTATCTGCGGTCTCCTTGGAGAACAGATTAAACCTTGTTAATACAGGCTGCCAGCTGTTCCTCCAGCACGGATCTGTAAGGACAGCCATGCCAAGAGTGCGTGTTCCCTACACCTACAGCCTTGTTCTTAACAGACCTTGGTGACAACTGCACATTTTGTGTACATGGAACAGGCCTGCCCTGTTACTCAGGGTTCACGAGGGCTCAGGCAGTGCCTGTGTTATCATCCAGGAATGCTGTGAGCAGTTTAACAGAGAAGAACCAGGCTTTCTACTCCCCCAGCTGTTTCATCCCACCCTTGAATCCTCTCAATTCCCTCTCCGGCTCAAAATATGCTTTTTCTGCTTAGTTTCCTTTAAATTATGGCCCAAATTTTCTTAAAAGTCAGAGGAGGTAACACAAAAAGACACTCCAGCCTTGCTGCATTTTCTGGAATAGTGATAAGATGATCAGTAATCTGGTTTAGAAGTGCATATAGGTTAAATTTCTTTCTCTCAGATCTTTTCATCACTTCCAGGGATGAGGAAACTCTCCAGGCTGCCAAAAAGCTCTTACCACAAGCAGGCGTCTTCTATATCATCTGCCTGAAGCTCACAGCACCATCTAAAACAGGAAGAGGATCTTGGAACTAGCTTTTCCATGTCTCTGGGAATGCTGTTGAGTGCCAAAATTACTGGGGTATTTTCTGTAAGTGGGTGCTTTTTCAGTAGAAATCCTACCTTGAACCCACTGTGTTTTCACAGCTAATGTTCCATGGCTGACAGGAGAGCTTTGGAGTCTCACTGATGTCTTTCGACAAAAAGAAGTGTATTTCTGAAAACATTCTGATTATTTTCTACTTGATGCTGTTTGCTGAGACATCTCGTTTTGGAGGGGGCTCTAGAGATGCTGCTCCAACTATCAGCAAGGGGAGAGGCCATAACGTACTTCCAGTATGCATCAGGACTGTTCATGTTTTCATCATCTCGAGGATGATTTGCTAACTCAGACTTATTTGTACACATCCCTTAGACATTTTAAATAACCCTTCATCCTTCTAGTTTCTGTCTGTTTCTGCCTCCTCCTGCATTAATGGCCTCCATTATGCTATTACCTTTGGTGCCATCAGAATCTAAAGCTGAGGTGAATTCTAGGCATGGCTTGTTTCCATTATTACCTTTATTTTGAAGGAATCATTTGTCTTCGTTATGTGCAGCTGCATCCTGAAGGATTTTGAAAAGGTACGTGCTCTATTTTCCTCTTCTGAGAGCTTGGGTTTTATGCAGGGCTGTTCCCCCTCCCTCCTGCCTGTTAAAAAAAAAGTTTCCGCTCCACTGCTGGCATGACACAGAAAGTGTCTCCCAGACAGGCTGGCTCTCAGAGAAGCAAGAATCCTAAAATCCAGCAGATCCCAATCTAAACCCCCCTCTTTCCCTGATGCATTATGAGTTAGTGTACCCTGATGGAGTTTCTTTCCCTCTGCAGTTTTCAGCACGCTCCATCTTTTTAATTTCCTCTGTAGCTCTGCCTACAGCTGGTAAACTAATCACTGCCTGAGCACTGCACCTCAAAATATTTGTTTATGCTTAATGAGTCTGGCTGAATTTTCTGTTTCCCATCGTCTGCTGGTCTTCTTAATCTGTATCAATGTTTGGTTCACGGTCCTGAGCTCAAAGAACAATTATTTTATTCAGGGAAAGGAAGTGAAGCAGTAGAAAAAAACCCCACAACATGAGCTGTGAACACGCTTTTAGCACGAAGAGAAGCAGGGATTTTTAGCAATAGCTCAGGTAAGAGAGTTATGAGATCATTGTGTGGACTCACATAAATGTACAATTCCATTTCTTCCCACTAAAGGCTCTGCATGGTACAGAGCACTGTTCCCACAGAATATTTAAAGTTGCAAACATCTGGCTGGGGCAGCTGTTGAACATAGGTAATTTCAGCTTCACTCCTCTTGCCTTCAGTCAATCCCTCCCATAGCCTTTGTTGCTGTGACCTAGATTGTGAGCAAATGCTTTCTGATGGCATTTCAAAGGAGACTAATCTTGCACTCAAAGTGAATCATGGCTGGATTCATCTGTGCTCCATACTCTGTGCATATGTAAGTTTATTTCTGCCTCCATCCTTTGAGCAGCAAATCCTTAATGATCTGTCATAGGCTCACCTGCAAGGCACAACTGCCTGGAAGGAAGACTTCCAGAGCTTTTCTTTCTCCAAAAGCAAAGCTGCTGCTGGCTACAGGGACTAGAGATTTATTAATGCTGTTCAATGTTTTTCAAAGTTTTAATGTGCAAAGGAAGATAAAAGCCTTAATTACAACTGCAAAAACATGCCATAAGACCGATAATGATGCTCCAGTAATTATCACATACCCTGGTTATACTGTGCTAACCGAATTCCTTACCCAATTGTGCTGCCTGAGTGGAGTAACAGTCAATAATACACCATGTGGAGAGCAAGACACCGGTATTGGTGTTTTCCTTAGAGTGAGGCATCCTCACAGCCTCTGGAGCTCTGGGATCAATAATGAGACAGAGCAAAAGGAAAATATATGAAACAGCTACTCACAGAGCCCTTTTAAGTTGAAGGATTTACTGTTAGATTTCTACATGAAAATGGTGACATGGAAATGGCCCTTTGAGAATGATGTATCGATATTAGCACTGCTCGGTGAGTCAGGTACCTACATCACAAGAGGCAACTTCTGCTTTGTTCATTTATTTCTCCAGACTGTACTGCCCATTCCCGTCCTGCCAAAGGTGCTGAGGCATCTGCTGCTGCAAACCATAAACTTGTACTTACTGTTTTCACACAAACAATGCAATTGTCCTGTTCATGCATTATTAAAGCCTTGATATCACAAGGAGACAGTCTGACTCAGGCCTTGCTGGCACTATCACATTTACACACTCACTCCATAAGAGGGACTGCTCCAGAGAAAGTGCTAGATGTGTAGACTTGAAACGTGCACTGTCACACTCTCAGATGTGGAAGGGTCTGAGTTTGCATCCCTCTGAAGTGTCCTCTCATAGACAAAGAGCAATGGAATAGAATAACACAACTCTCTTTCCAGTCCCCTCCCAGGACACCACTGGTTATCCCTGCTTATCCACAGGCATATTTCCACACTGCACACCCAGGCATGTTTCCCCACATGAAGTGCTCCGTGCTGTCCACTGCAGCTAAGGCAGGGATGCAAAGGGGCATGAGATCAGCTGCAGTAATTCCTGGCACTGAGGCTCAGGGCTGATGGGCTTCCTTCCAGGGACATCTGGTCATTAACCCCCACAGAATAAGGGCTTTCAGGTCCTTTCAGTCAGGACAATGGGCTATATGCTAGGAAAGCTAACTTCATGCAGCAGAGACTTAATCACACCTTTTGGGACTTTAAAAGCTGCTAGCTATTGATTGAGGCCAGGGTGATGAAGCGAGGTCACAGCTGCCTTCATCCTTCATATGGGGTCCATGGAGACCACACGTAGTAACATGCAGAGTTCCCTATTGATTCAAGTGGCTTGGCAATTAAAAAGCCCTGTTTTCATCCTTTCAGTCATTTACCTTTTACCAGATGAAGCCAAGAGGCCCCAGCCAGCTCTGATGGCTGCCCAGCCAAGCTGGATGCACTCAGCTGTAACTCCAGATAAAGCTGAGCACAGCTTCGTGTCACACAATTGAGGGCTGCCTGAGACACCCCCCCCAACAGATGGGACAATGTTTCGCAGGCACAGACGGAGACCAAGAACCCAGTGAAGTGAAAACAGTGTGGCTCTGGAGGAAGGCCTTGCTGTGGGGATAGCTGAGAGGGGAGGCACTGAAGCAAGGCTGTGGGAATTATTTGTTTTCTGTGCTGCTCTAATCCTCCTCCTGTCCCTCCAGCTCACCACTGGAACACAAGAGATGGCAACCTCCATGAGGATCATTTGAGCCCCGTGGAGAAGGGAGTGTCTTTCTGTCCCCAGGAGTATTGCCCCAGGGCATTTACAAAGACTGAAGCTTGGGAGGGCCTCAAACCACCTCTGTTCAGCAGGTAGCACAGTGGAGTAGGGGGCAGCAGAAGGGCTCAGTCCTCCTGTGCACTCCAGTAATATCAGTGGTGAACAGCTATAGCAAAGGCACAGTCTCAGCCCACAGGCATCTCTGGGGCTTAAAGCACACATGGACTTCCCAGCAGGGAAGGGGATGTGTCTTTCCATAAATCACTTTGTTGCCTTAATAAAATAAAAGGCAATTTAATTTCCTTAGCCACAGTTTTATAAAACAATTGTCAGAAGTACCCGGTTTATCGTGTGCACGGATGAGGAGACAGCAGAACAATGCATCCAAGCTACAAAGATCTCCAGAAACAATAGAGGACTTTGCCAAGTGTTAGGGAGAAAACAACGTCTCTGATGAAGGTTTCATGCAGGCTGGATGCCTTCTGGCTGTTCTTGCAACACTAAGCATGTGTTATTATAGTGGTTATTATACCAATACAAGACAAATTATGCCCCTAAAGTTATATGTACAAAGGGCACTGTTGCTATTTTTAATAGTTAGAAATGCAGCTGGCACTTTGCAAATGAACTTTCAAAGCAATCCTTTATGGCCACACCAGTGGTTTCCCTCAGCAGCCTTGCACCAAGATCTCCCAGTCGGGAGTGTGTGTGTGTGCAGGGACAGCACATGCCAGGCAGCCCTCGAGAGGGAGCAGCACTGAACCAGGCGGTAGCACTGAGGCCTTGCCTAGGTGGGGTGAAGGAGCTGTGTAACATCCTTATGTATAAGGACACTCCTGCATCTATTTTCAAGGGACAGAAGTGTGTTCTCCCACAAACACCTTCTATTTTAGTAAATCGTGGCTGCAATCCCCGACAATCCACCTTCCTGTCATTCCCTCCATTCCTACATTCATCCAGAAAGGCATATCCTGACTCTTCAAGCAGGGGCAGAGGAGGAGCAAGAGCTGCTTCCTTGGCCAAAGGCAAGTTGTTTTGGGCTGCTGGCTGGCACTGGCTCTGTGCATTGCATCCTCTACCCTGTTGCTCCATGAGGGCTCACATCTGTGTGAGGCAAGGCCTTCTCACACCTTATTGCCATGGATACCCCTCCAAAGCAGCCCATTCCTTCCATCCTGTGTGCAGCAATACTGAGCTCTGGACGGTGCAGAGACTCAGGGGACTCCACTGGGAACGTGTGCCCAAACTACAGACAGAAGACTTTATTTTAAGAAGCCCCTTTACATGTATGTGGATAACTGTGGGAGCATTATTGTGCAGTTCCACAGGAATGAGCTCAGAACTGCAGCCCAGAGTGCAGGATAATGGAGGGATTATCCATCTCCAGCACTGGTAACTGGGAGGGAGATTCACACCATTCCCAGCCAGTGAGCACCAGGATGTTTGTAGGTTCTCATCATTTCCTTCAGCCTGATCTCATCTGTTCATGGCCACGTTGATGACCATGTGAACTGTTCCCTTTACCAGAGGGGTGTTAGTGGGCTGCCATGGGATGCTTGTGCTGTGCCCAACACAAAGGGTGGCAGCCCCCTGCCATCCCCAGGGCTGCTGCTGCCTGCAGCCACCCAGCTGTGACAGCCCTGCCTGCGACAGGAACTGTGTCACTGCTGAATCAGCTCCAAAAACTCACTGAACCCCTGTCCTGCTCACAGAGAAACATCTTTTAAATCCTTATCCCAATATCTTCTTCTTCGAGATAGAAACTTTTTCTCCTCGATTTCCTTCTGTATTTACTTTGTGTTATTAGATGATGAAATCTGGCTAATGGGCACCCTAATTATTGCAGCATCCAAATGACAGGCTTCAGGCAAAATTATAATTACTTATTCAAAAGTATTCATAAAATTAACATATCCTGAATAAATTAAGGCTTAATTTAACAGGCCACTGCACTTATTACAAGCATTTAGCACATGCAATTGTTTAAACTTAGAAGAGAGCAACTTACTCTTTCACAAAATATCAGGGTCAGAAGTAGATGTAACTGTAATTTGCCCTAACAAGAGCAAATGTCAAACAGTTTAGGGAGCTATACAGCAATTTGTTCAAATGCATGTAAGTTAAAAAGCGTACAAAGAAGCTCTTCCCAGGCTTTTAATTACAGCAAAGTATTCCAACCCTTCCTTAAATTTTGTTTCTTAGCCAAAATAAAGAAGAAGAAAAGTGGCAAGAAAAAGTTATAAATTTGCTTTCTATTTTCCTCCTCCCTGTCTTGGAGCAGACTCAGGCTCTTATGCTGAGATCCTTCTATGGTTCCAAATATTATATTTGAGATTTTTTTAAAACTTTTATATACAATGCAGAGTGTTCCCCACTGACACATAAACACGCAGAACACTATCTGTGGTGAGAGAGGAAAGAGCTATTTGTGCTGGTGTGGAAAATCTTGTGTGCCACAGTGCCAATCCCCACGTAAAATCAAACAGCTTTGGGAAAATAACAGGATGGGACATTTAACAGCACTGTTCACCCCACCTGAGGAGTGTACAGTGTCCCCTTCTGTCACCAAAACTGTGTCAGCTGGACATCTCTCATTGGGTCTTAGCCTGGTTTCCCAGGATTGGGGTGAGGTTTTTCAGCCACACCATCTGTCTATCATTAGTAGAAGGTAGAAGTGAATGACTTTTGAACAAAATGGGTCACTTCCTAATGAACTGGAAGAAAAGCAGGAGAGCCCTGTGCTGATCTCTGGCTGTGTCTGCTGGAGCTGTGTGCAAACCTGTACTGTGATATGAGGGCTGTTTCACACACACACACAAACACACACTGCACCTTTCTCACCTCCTACTTCCCTTTCTTGAAAATGGGATTTTGTGTCCCTCCTGCTTGGGACACTGCCCATGGGGTTAGGAGAAACACTGCAAGATGTTCCCCATCCCAAGTCCTGGAGTGTATTATTGGATATTTTTTCAGCAGGATGAAATATTGGCAATAATTCCATGAATTAATTCATTCTCCTCATACTTAAAGCAAGGGAGAAAGCTCTGTCCCTGAAAATGGACCTCTTGCAGCATCCTGACCATTCCCACAGCTGCCCCGGGACCTGTTTTGAAGATTCTCTTTGTTGCTGCAACAAAGTCAATGACAGCAATGTTTCTGTCCAACCTGTGCTAATGGAAAGCATGACAGATCTGTCTCGTTTGCTCTTGCTGTTCATCCCAAAGTATTGATATCAAGTTCATTAAAGGAATTACAGGATAAATCACACTTGAGAGAACATGATGCCAGTCAGGTCCAGATGATTCCAATTTACTTCACTAAAATACTTCTGATTAAAACACGTTGCTGGTGACGTGTCTTTAAAGGAACTTGGACTTCAAGCCGTATAATAACTGCAATATGTTCTCAGTCTCTGGCCTTGCCACAGACTGCATAAGCTCAGTGTTAAAAACTCCTGCAAAAAGAGTTATTAGGTGCTTCCTTCAGAGACAGACTTTCTCAATGCAGTCATTGCTGATGTGCTGACACATCCTAGAGGGGATCATGCAAATTAATATCAATATTTAGATGTTCCAGACTCACCATGCATCATTATGGCATGGTGTCAATTCTACATAAACTTCCACATATGGAATATTTTAATAATGTCCCAACTGCAGCAAGAGAAATAGAAAGCAACAGCTTCAGCAATCAGCAACCTCTTAATAGCATCAGAATCTCAGCACTGACAGGGACTACATATGAGTGCTCAAAAGATCTGAGTAACTTTGATAGCACTGCTCTTTCTCCAGAGATGCTCAGATATCTCTTAGGTGTATTTTCTGGGTTTATGTCACAGGGCAACAACAGAAACTAAACACAAAAGCTAAGCAGACTTTTTGTTTTACTCACCATGTACGGAATCCCTAAGTCCTTGATTCTCAAACCTTTTGTGTATCTCAGTGATGCTGTCTGTCTCAGCCCAGCCTGAGATGCCAAAAATTCTCAATGCATTTAAAAAGGTGACCAATCCCTTGCTCTCTTTGGTGGGGTAAAAAATTCCTGCCTTTTTTTTGTTGTTTGTGTGTGTGGAACACAAAGGTGAGGAAATGGGAGTGACTGGGACACACAGAGGCATTTCCAAAGCCTGGTCTGGAG
>JAWWLV010000018.1:19648447-19690122 GCA_035041135.1 Platyrinchus mystaceus | reverse complement strand
TGTGTGTGTGGAACACAAAGGTGAGGAAATGGGAGTGACTGGGACACACAGAGGCATTTCCAAAGCCTGGTCTGGAGGCAGACTAGCTGTGTGTCTGTCAGACTGGTAAAGGGATATGCAGGCTCACAGTGGTTACAGGAAAGACTCTTAGGGACTGGATTCTGGGGGAGAGAGGCCCAGAGGACCTTTGCACTGACCCACTATAGCTATTCCTATCTTCAGTTTCTGTTGGATCACTGCATTTCCAGTTGCACCTTTATCTTCCAGCAGCAGCAGCATAGACACCAAAGCTTCAGCCCTTTGAAAACACTCATCACACTTGTGATGAAATCAGTCCCCTGGCTCCACATGAACATCTTGTGAAGATTAACCCTGAGATACACATCTACAGGGCTTCTCAGAGACCTGCAGTTCAGGCTGTCACTCAGA
Organism: Platyrinchus mystaceus; assembly: GCA_035041135.1. Lineage (NCBI taxonomy): Eukaryota > Metazoa > Chordata > Aves > Passeriformes > Tyrannidae > Platyrinchus > Platyrinchus mystaceus. The sequence continues at coordinate 19,689,693 of JAWWLV010000018.1, read as the reverse complement.
CTGTCACATCCTTTCTGCTTGAGCAACCAAACCACCTCTCTCAGCAGTGGTTTGTGAGGAGAGAGCAGTGAATAGGAGAAGACTGTGGTATTGTCTGCTGCAGAAACCATTTCAAGCCTCACCACCTTCCTCTCTGGTTGCAGTGTGCGACCATACAGCAAATTCCAACAGCAAATTGTGCTCAAGCCTGTAAAAGAGATGAGCTGCCTTGTTCCTCTTTGGTTTGAGACCACGACAAAAGCACTGTGTGCCCGCCACGCTGCACATCAGCAGAGCATCAGGCTGTCCCACTTCTGACATGGCAGTATTCAGACAGCACATATATTAACAGGACTCAAAGACTCTGCACTCTGCAGCCATGTGGGATTCGGGGTTTCCTGTCAGAAATAGTTCTCTTTGCACTCAGAGTGCAAGAAATGATCACTTGAGCTAAAGCAGCAGTAGGTCTCTGGAGCATTCAGCATCAGTGGGACAGCTCTGAGCCACACAAAAGGAGCTGGTGGGACAGGTCTGTGTGAACTGAACTGGTCAATGCAATATCACATTTCTGGCTGAGGTTTGTTTTTTTCATATTTTGAGTTTCCCACAGTGGATTATTTTGAATCCAACTTCACTGCCTGACCTGTTTACTGGTTAGGATGTTTATTTTTCCTGAAGAAAAACAATAAATGTTTTATGAAAGCAGCTTAAGAGCAAAGTAGGAAAATGAAAATCAAAGGAAAGTCCTAAAATGAACTTTTCTTGCCCTAGGGCAGAGAATATGGCCTCTGTATCCAAGTGTTCCACTCATGTGGGGAAGTTTTGCTGTTGTGAAATGCTGCACATGAGCCAAGTAGCTGCAGATATCTGTATAACCCTTTCCCTGTCTCCTGGAGCAGTGAGTTATCAGTGTGGTCCCTGCAGTGCACAATCCCAAACCTGCAGGCACAGAAACTGGGAGACAGTTGCCCAAACACAGCCACCTTGGTTGTGATGCCCTCAGGTTTTGTCCCTGGTCTGCTGCTGCCTCTCCAAAAAGAGGCACAGCTTTCCTGCAGATCAGCTCTGTGCAGGTCTCTTGGATACACAGGACCCCAATGTTTAGGCACCTGAACACTCACTTGTACTGCACCCATTGGACCAGGACTGTTCAGGCCATGGCAAAACAAAGCCTTCGGGCTAGCTCACTGTATTCTGCTGCCCTTGTGTGGAGAAATGCTCTCAAACATAACCAGGATGTAATAAACTCACGGGAAGAGTCCCTGATGCAGCCACTTCTATGATCACAAAGTTCTTGGCAACAAAGCCGAAAGTGCCCTGGCCATGAGCACGGAGCCCTGCAGAGCTCAGGAGCTCCCAGGGCACAGGGATGTGCAGGGGAGCAGATGGGAAGGGAGTGCTTATGCAGAGTGGTCAGTCCATGTCACCAGCCAGTGCTTGGAGCCACAGAGAGCTTCCAGCCCGAGGGACAGTGTTAGAACAGCAGCAGGAGGGGCAGTGCTGCCTCCTCCCTGGCACACCTCTGAGCCAGCTCTGCCCCTGGCTGAATGAAAGTACTGCAGACAGTGTGTCTGTGATTAGAATCTGGAAGACAATATCCATATAATCCCTGGGGCCCTTTGCAGACATCCACATGCTATCCAGTAACCAACAAAGCATTCATGTAACCCTCAGGTGTTCCACTGTCCTGGCACCTTTGCCTGTGGAAGTCCCTCCCTCCTGTGTGCCTGAAGCTTTCAGGATCGAGTTCTGCCAAGCAACCATTTAACACTCAGACATCACGAGGCCAAATTTTTGTGGATCTGAGTACAGTTACTACAGTAACTCTACTCTGCTTCCATCACCTCATTTGGGAAGGATTTTTTACACAAAAAGTGGATAAAACTGTCTCCCTGTTGGTCACTCTGGCATCATTCAACTCCCATATTCCCAAAGGAGCTTAATCTGAGCAAAGAAAAGTAAAGCGGGAGACAACTGCAAAGTTTTTGGCCAGTAAATTCACTCCAAATCCTTGTGTGCCTTGATTTGAAGAGCTTTTAAATCCAAGAGGACTTGCAAAATGCAATTTGGCCTTTGCACTGTTTCAACAATGAGCTGTAAAACTAACACCCTGGACCAGTTCTAGTCTCTGTTCATGTGAATTTACCCATGCACCAGTAACTTTAATGTAACTCCACAAAAGTCAATCAAGTGGTGAATCTTCCACACTGAAATTATTAAAGAAAGGAACTTCTGTCATGCCAGACTGCAAATGAAGCTCAGGGGAACAGCTTCAGGGACGGAAGAAGAAAGCTCCCAGTTATTCAGGGTAGCTCATATCTCAAGAGCCTGTTTTTAATCATAACTTCTACAAGCTAGTTACACGCAGCTCATGCTTTACTACTTGGATAGAAGCTGCCAACTGGATGGAAAACTAACTGGGTATTTTCCAGTTGATGGGAAAGTTTTCTGAAGGATATTTGCTTGAGCAGCACAACAGCTTAGCATGAGCCTTCCTAGAAATGAAGCACAGAAATCACTGCTTCCATTAAATCACAGAATCCCAGAATATGCTGAGCTGGAAGGGACCCATGAGGTTCATCGAGTCCAACCCTCAGCCCTGCACAGACCCATCCCCAAGAGTCCCACCCTGTGCCCCAGAGGATATCCAAACCCTCCTGGAGCTCTGGCAGCCTTGGTGCTGTGCCCACTGCCCTGGGGAGCCTGTTCAGTGCCAACCACCCTCTGGGGGAAGAACCTTTTCCTGAGATCCAACCTGACCCTGACACAGCTCCAGCCATTCCCTGAGTGCTGTCCCTGGTCCCCTCAGAGCAGAGCTCAGTCCTGCCCCTCCTCTGCCCCTGCCCAGGAAGTTGGAACTGCAATGAGCTCTCCCCTCGGTCTCCTTTTCTCCAGCTGAACACACCAAGTGACCTCAGTGTCCTCACACGGCTTCAAATCAAGGCCCTTCCTCATCTTTGCTGCCACCTTTGGACACTCTTTAATGGCTTCAGATCTTTCTTATGTTGCAGTGCCCTGAACTGCCACAATACTGAAGATAATGCACACACTTGCTTTAGACAGTGTGAGTTCATACCATGCTCTGCTGAGCCCTCACAAACGGTGCACGGGTGTTGTTGTAGACACAGGTAGAAAAGGTGATTGGCAAGAGTGGCATATTTTCCTGGAATGGCAAACCAGCCCTACTGCTTACTGCCTTTGTCTCTATTCCTTGCCTCATCAGCCTGTACCAGCCCCCACATCCACCACCCACCTTCTTGGAGGTGGAGGCAAAGCCCTCTGTGGTGTTGGTGGGCTCCTGGTGCTCTGGGATATGATGTGTGCCAACATGTCCTGCAACACAGTGCTATTTACTGCTCAGCCTTGATATGGCAAGACAGTCCTGGCTGCATCCCTGAGAAGCTCTGAGCTAGATCAAAGCCTGGCACTTTTTATGGGGTTCCTTTGGCACAGCCGATTGCACAAGAAGGCCCACATGCTCCTGAAGTGGAATTTCTCTGGAACAAAACACCCAGCTATTTTAATTTGAATCTTAAAAGAAGATAGAAAATAAAGATAGATCATTGTCATCCCCCTTTCATGGTTTCATTCTTACTGGGGGGTCGCTTCAGCTGCATCCAAACCACAGCGAACCAATTTCAGCCCTCGTCTCAGTGTGAGCTAATATGCACTGTATTAGTTGGTACCAATGGAAACAAGGTCCTGGACACAGGGCTTGGCTTAACAATAGGGTGTGGAAGAAAAGAACCCTCTTTCCAGGTTCAATATGGTATCCTGAGTGCCAGTGGCAGGGAAAGCAAGCACAACCTGTCAGAACAGAGGGGACAGAAAACATTGCGTGTTTGTCTCCTCTTGTGCTTCCGTAGCTCACACTGCAATATCTAGAACAGCTGGCTGATCCCTCCACAGTCCTATCCAAAGGGATCCCTCTGCACAGCTATGAGAGTAAGGAACAGACACAGTCATTTGCTTCCCATGGATGTCCCAAGATGATCAAGATTTGGGCCTGTTTTCCCATTCTGAATATTGAGCACAGTCCAGTGAACAGGGCACATACTCTGCTAACACTGAACCTCTGAAAAACCTCGTGTCATTGTGTGACATGAAGCAGATCAATCGTTCTTGCAAAGCAGAAGGTTGGTCAGATAAGGTTGGATATTGCACTGAAATAAGCAGTGCTCCTAGCCTCAATCTCCAGGTACTTCCAAGGCTGAAGAACAGAAGAGTTTCTCGTTTATTAGTGGAATGTCTGTTCAGCTTGAAACTAATACTTGATAGTGCTGCAGCCAGAACTCCGAGCCAGAATAAATACATTAAATTTGGTGTTTCTTTCATTCCTGAACTATGGCCCTGCTTTGTGAAATACTTAATTGCTCAAAGAATGAAATGTTGAATGACCAGGAGTGAGAGCTGTAGCACAGAGGGGGAGTGAAGCCATGGGAAATTCTCTCTGTCCGAGGTGAGAAGGCAGGATAAAAGCAGCTTTACTGGTTTTTTATGGCCCAAACAAGTAAAGTCCGTCAGATTCTTCTGGCTCTCTGATCAGCCCTGAGGTGCCTGGATGTGATGACAATAAGTATTAGTCATGATGACACTGTTATTTGTCCTGTAGATGCAGCTGGGATTTGTTCTTGGACAGTGCATGTTTCAACAGGGAAAGTCTGGGCATTCCTCAGAGACTCAGCAGGGAAGAGGGTACAGATCTCACCTTGTCTTGTCTGGTTCAGCTGAATCACAGGACACAGGAGTGGTTCCTCAACAACCAGGGAGAGAGAACAGAAAGAAGGAAAGCAGCAGAGCTCTGGGTTTGGGAGAGCAGCTCTGCAAAAGGCCCTGCCATTCCTTTTCTCCATCCCTTTGTGTTGCCCTGGGAGGTGTTCCCTGTACCTGCCAAGAGCAGCGAAACTCCACACTCACTTCAGCAGAGGGCAAAAAGTGTTTCAGTCCTACCCAAAGCACTGCTGGGTTTTCCATTAAAAACACCCCAAAACATCTGTGAGTTATGCCCAATAAGTTTAATAACTGAGGAAACCATAGCAAGTGACAACTACAAAACACAAAGCAGACATGGAAAACAATGGCAGAAAAGTGGGAAGCAATAGTGTCTGCACTGAAAAATGAAAGCAAAACACACTGAACAGAGGCTCTGGGTTCAGATAGAACACACATGGTCACATACAACACGCATTAGGAACAGCACACACAGATACTCGTTACACTGGGGGGTTTCACAGTTCTCCACTTCATCCCAGATGACAAGCAAATTGATGTTTTTACTCTCTTACATAAATTCTTGTGCACACAACATCATCAGCACCAAAAGTCTGGAAAAGAAATAGAAATCAGTCAGAAGAGATGGAACCAGCAAACATTTAACACCATTTTGAAATGTTATTTTTACTATAGTAGTTAGTTCTACAGCAGAAATACATTTTCTTATGTCTTTTGACAGATGAGAGTAAAGAAAAAAGTAAGTTTGGAAGAGGAATGCAATCTAAGTGACCCTTTTTCCGAGGCGCGATGAATTTTGTCAGAATGATAAATGATGCATAAATTCCCTTTTTCTATAGTTTCCTGGCACGCATTTATAAATAAACATGAGAAAAAAAAAAGAGAATTTGGAATGTGCTGTTGTTATATTTAGGAGCAATCGCAGCACTCTGAACTAGAAATGCTGAGGGTGGAATTCAGATGGCTCCGAAAAGTACTCTTTGAGATTCGCAGACACAAATCCGGGCAGTTCAAATGAAGTGAGGGGAGGAATGATGAAGAGCAGGAGAATGCACACCTATGACCTGTAAAAATAATGCTGCTGCAGGCTGCTGACACCCCATCCTAGGCCACCAAACCCTCTCTCCCAGGCTGCAGCGTGGGCAGTGGCAATCACAACCTCCTTTCAGGGCGCTGTGACCTTGACCAGGGGTTTGTTAGGGATGATGAGGATCTGTAGGGCCACACAGATTATCAGGATATGCAGGCAGGACAGTGATTGTGGCAGCTGTCTGAGAAAGCCACCTGAATCCCGAAGTGTCTGTCTGGAATTTCAGGTCTGGCAGGCTAAAATCTGAGCAATTAAACATGAAGGAAATAATGGGTGCAAGAGTGAGGAAACAGTGACTGCAAAAAACTTCGTGTTCAGCTGCACCATCAGACAGTTCTGAGCTCAGCACTAGCAAGCTGTGAGGTGGATGTTTGGCTGCAGTAACTGCAGCCAAGGGCTCACTGAAAACTATAAATTAAGACCTACCCCAGTGTGTTATGAAAATTCAGCTGGACTATTTGTTTTAATGCTTTCTACACCTGTTTTGGCCAACTCTTCTTTGAAAGGACTTGGCTTTAAAACTGACTCTGGCTTATGTTTTGTTCACTTTATTGAGGAGACAAGTCTGTTAGTATTTTGGGGATATAGGCTTTGTTTTTATGCACATCAGTATCATATAAATGTTTATATACATTTTTAGCTTATACATGAAAATGTCTGGACATGAACATTAAAGGATGTGGATAGTTCTCTATTGTCCACAGCTTACTGTGGCTTTAACATTTCCAAATTATACGCAAAGGCAAAATTACTTCAGCAGGAGCTTTCCAGAGAAAGGAAGTCAGAGACAAGACCATCCAAGCCTTGAGGTTGTCTTTGGAGACTGTAAGGTCCCTGTGACAATGGCTGTTTTTCTGTGGCACAGCCAGGCACTGCTAAGCACAGTGAAGTTTGGGTCCCCTGCTGCTCCCTCAACACAAGTACTGAACAGTGGTAAAACAGCCCCTGTGCAGTGTTCCCCCAGAGCTGGCAGGACCCCAGCCTGACAGCTGGAGCTGCACAGCTCTGCAGCCACATCTTGTGATGTCAGGGCGTGCCACAGCAGGCAGTGCTAATGAGAAAGGCTGCAGCAGCCAAAACTCTTGTGCCTCTCCAGTCAATTCAGGTCTGTTCTTTCAGGGGAGTTAGGAGAGAAACTCCTTCCCCTAAACCTGTGCAGCAGCAGTTATCCTCAGAACAGGCCAGCAGCTGGATTGAGAGGGAACACTGCAGGGAGGAGTAGGTTGAGATAGATGTGCTCCACTCTGCAAGGGAGCAGGGTCTGAAATTTCAGTGTCTGAAACTCCAGTGTCCAGTTCTGAGACTGTGACCAGGGCAGAGCTTGCTCCTGAGACATCAGCCCAGTCTGACTGGCAGCCTCCTTGCTCAAAAGGAGGGAGTGTGGAAATAAAGACAAAAATCTGTGGTGGAAGGAAAAAGAAATAGTAACTCTGGGAAAGCCGTGTGGGTGAGTATCGGCACACACAGAGGGGCTGCTGCGCACTCAGTCCAGCTTGGCACGCCCCTGACACAGTGCATTGGCCCTTCATTTTGTACTTCCAACATCCAGCTCCAGGTGACTTCTGGACTCTGGAAAATTTCAGGCAAAGAGCTGCATTTGGACAAAAATCAAGTGCAGAAAACGTGGGAGCCCCAATCCACAGTGAATCAGTTGCTACACACAATGATTGTCGTTCTCTGCAACACACCGGTCCCACAGTTTGGAAAATCACTAAAATTTAACATAATGATATCTCGAAATCTAGACTGCAAAGAGCTAAAAATCATGCAGAGCCCAATTACAATTACTCTGGAGTACCACGTAGCCACTGGGCACTTCTCAAACCATCCTTTCCCTGAAGACCCAGCTTAGGTTATGTGGCCTCTGACCTGTTTCGGGAATAAGCTGCATTTTTTGGCACTTAGATTTTATACCTTATACCCATTCAGATGATTAAAAACCTAATTGAAGCACATAAATAGAGGGCTTTATTGACCCAGTTATGCACATGGTTTGAATGTGGACGTACATAAAAGGTGTTTCCCTATCTCATTATAATTTATCACTGTCGATGAACTCCACCCAATGTTACTAAAGAAAGAAAAGAGGAATGTGTTCAGACTTATTGCATTCCTTTTCTTGTGGTTACTCACAGAAACATCTAATGTACAGCTGGGCCCAAGGTCAGGGGAGGATCCCAATCAAAAGGCTGTTATTCCTCTGTCCTTCACACTTAAATCCTTGTATTCAGAGGTAGGATAAAGAGTTTAGTGTCTGTGGTTCTAATTCGAGATTCAAAAGAAGTGATAGTTCCTATCAGAACAAGCTGACTTCAATGATTTCCGGGACCTAAAGCAGTAGAACTTCCTAACAAAAAGGAGACCAAGCAATCCTGGCTGTTTGGCCACGAAGTTTCATCAGAGCAACTGAAAAAAGAGCAATGCTACCAAACTGCAATGCAGATCTAATGAGAAGATGCAGGATTTTCAAACACCACCTTCTCATCAGCTTGCAAAATGCTCCAAGGCAAGACTTCTATCTAAATCTAAAATAGGATTTAAAATGTGCAGTGACTGCAAATTGCAGAATTGTTTTCTTCACTTGGCTTGTAATAATCTGTAGCTAAGAGTCCAAAAGCACACTGCAAACAAAGCCCTGCGCAGGGGGATAATCCAATAAATTGACCTCTCTCAGTTCACTCAAAATCTGATGACCACTGACATCATGAGAGATTAAAAGAGAATTACAGGGCAGTAATATATTTTGGTAGGAGTAAATCTGCTTTTTGAAGGCCTTCTTTATAAACATTTGCTGAGGAGCCTTTGTGATAAAGGGAACACACGGTATAATTAGGAAGAGTGTCATTGAAACAATCACCTGAGAATGATCCCTTCTGCCAGTGTATGCAAAAATCCCTTTATCTGCTCATAACTGACCAAAATGCAGAGGCAACTTACGAAAGGAAGACAGAGTTTATCAGCAAACTAATGGAGAAAAGAAGATATTATTTAACTGAATGTTCACTAAAGGGTTTGTCCACAGCAGACCTCCATGTTACCCAGAATAAAGCTATAAATCCTCACAACAAAGGCATACTGCATATTTTTTCTCCTCCTGACCCCCATAACGTTTTAGGAAAGAGGTTGATCATTATGGACCTGCAGTCCCAGAATGTGCAGCCTTCACTCTCTAACTTGGCTATCAACCCTATCAACCCCCCCTCGCTCTCCTCAGTGTATCAGTGCACAGCACCACACAAAGTCAGACCCTTCATCCAGGGTCCTAAATGTCAGCATTAGTGTCTGGGCACTGCTGTATTGCACAGATTCCTCAGAGTCGTGCAGCAGATGAATGATAGAGGGAAGAACATGAGACAATGGTATCTCCCAGTAATAGTCCTGAAAGCCAGTAACAGAGAACATCTAAGCTGCAAGTGATATCATAAGAGGCTACATTCGGGATCGAGTGCACTCGAGATGGAAATGGCTGTGGCTTCTTTCTGGGGTGTGGCCCAGACCAGGCAGCAGGGGAGAGCAGGGGCTGTAGCTCCCTAAGCCCCCTGGTAAATCTGCTCATGGCAAAGAGTAAATTAAAGCATTAGGCCCATGCAACACACACGCCTGCATTATTACAGGCTTCTGAACTTCCATCAGGCCTGCTTTAACGAGGTCAGCAGCAAGCCCCTCACGCTGAGCTCAGGATGAGTAGACCCTCCTTTTGATAACTGATTGTATTTAAGATCACTCTGCAAATGCTATAGAAAAGTTAAACACCGGGGTGGTTTAACACTGTTCGATACAAGGCTTCGGTATTCGGCTGCTAAGTGTGTTTCCAAATCTGCACTGACCCTTCCCACCTGCCAGGTTTGATTTTAAAAGTCAGCAATATAATTTAAAAAATGTTCACTTGCTCATCAAGGCTCCACAGCTCATCAGTTTTAATGAAACAGGGCCTGGCTTTTCTGGGGAGGGAATGCAGAACAGAAACCATGCTTGAAACCCCCCTAACGTTCTGATCTTTGACCCTTGCTATAATTGATTCTTAGAACCCCTGTGTGATATGTGAACTGTGCAAAATGTGGTCAGAGGCTGTTTTTAAAGCCCCTCTTCAGTAATCATCCACTCTAAAATGTTTGTGTGTTACAGGTTGAACTTAAATCTATGGAGGCTTGAGCAGCCCTGAAAGCAGCAGTGCAGCTGAAGCTTGAATAGAAATGCGTCTCATTTGAATAGCCAGTATTTGTAAGCAGCATCCTTTAACTTTGTAAGGAGCAGACCTTTTGTTCTTCTGACTTACACAAGTGATTGATAGCTCATTAATGTCCCTGACAAAAACACACAGCAACAGCAAAAACATTATAGAGGATAATGAAGGGAAGAAAAGGCACTTAATCCTGGGTCATAATTTTCAGACAAGTAAAGGAAATATATATTTTTGTGTTATATTTTGATCTTGATTGCTCAAATGCTAATCCAAGTATAGTTTATGAATCTGGACTTGTAAATACAGATGTTCTGACTCTCTGTGTGCATTACAGACCTAAAGCACAATACAATATAGTGGCAAGACAAATAAATGTGGACTTTGATGGGGAAATATCCTTTTCATCGTCTCTTGCTTGCACTTTTCATGCATTTTTTATCTATATTGTCAAGTAATTCTAAAACTGCAGCACTGAAGTCCCAGCAAATGCATCAGATGAGATTAGAATAAACTGCTCTGATAAAAGTAGTTGTAATGTTCTGAGACATTCAGACCACCTTTTTTATAAAGCAGAACTTGATCCTTCTTCCCTTACTCCACAGAAAAGACTTTTTCTAACAGGACTTTAGACCTACACCTTCTGTTGTATGAGCCAAATATTATTCATCTACTGATAAGAGCAGTTACATTCTCCAAACTGCAAGGAGCTGAGGACAACTAAAGGCAACTGGCACCCGAAGGTAAAGAAAACCTTTACTTAATAAATAGTGTGTTTCCAGCACCTGTGTACCAGAGGACACAGTGTGGCATGGAAGGCTATCATATTGCTCAAGGGGATATCTCTGAAGAACATAAGGAATTCTTCTGCCAGGATGCAAGAAAGACTGATAATTTTACAGTAATGTGGTTTCTATTTTAGCTCTGTGGTAGTCATGGCAATTCAACACCGATGTGGCTGTTTTATTACATGTGATAATAAATGCATTTTATTTAACATTTTGTGTTGGAGAGAAAAATGCATCCTTCCAAAATGAAAATATCATAATCAAATGGATCCCCTAAGCAATGCAGTACATTAGATCAAAATGATGTGGCAAAGCTCCCACATTTATGCAGCCAGGATTAACAGGGTAAAACTAATTCCTTACCCCCTGCCTGCTACCCCAAGCCTTCTTTCAATTTGTCTAACACAGTTTAGATTATTTCTTGCAACTTCTTCCAAAAGGGGTAGGAATTTTCTTGATTTCTTCTGCAAAGGTATGTAACAGCTAAGAAGGAGTCTCATGGCTTCTGGAAAGATTTTTCTGGATATAAAAACAGAAGCAGAGACTTACTGAAAGAAAGAGTAAAGGAAGAGAAAACATTTCTTAGGTAAGCAGAGAGGTTTGAGAAATGTGAAGATGGGAATTGTTAAATATTTGAAGTGATATGGGCAGCAAAACTGAATGAGAAGTGGATTTCAGGTCCTAAACATCCCTGACGAAGCTGGAAGAATGGAAGAAGAAAGGAAGGAGAAGACAATGAAAGATCTCTTCCTCTCACTGTGCTCTTAGTTTGGAAGAAGCAAGATGTAAGTGGGGGTTCACAGACTCGGAACCAAGGAAGACTTCCAAGCAAGACAAAATAATCTAAATTGAATCTTTGTTTGCTGGAGTGACGAAAAACCCAAACACCCAAAAACCCAAACAGCGAAGAGGCAAGAGATCAAAAGGGTCTTCTCACTAAGAGCTCCCACTCCTACTTTGTTCCCTTTCATAGCTGAGGAACACACCTCAGCCAATCCCTTCAGGTAGTTTAGCTGTGAAAGCCCAAGTCTGGAGGGGATATTCCGGGGTTTTCAAATTAGGGACCACAGACAAGAAAATGTAGCCTACCCTCTTCCATCTCCCTGCAAGCAGTAGAACCCTTTGCTGCCTCCTGGAAGGGTTAATTCTGGCAGTCTCAGGTTCTCCAGAGGAGCAGAGACCTCACACTCACCACCTGACTCCCAGAAACACCTCACTGCTGAGCTTTAGGGAGTCAGGAGATTTGAGACATTGTTAATCCATGTATTGCAAAGATCTGTACATTCAGTCCCATCAGATGTCACAAGGGCTTAAAAATACTTATCCTGAGGGCTAATTATTGTCAAAGGACTGAATAAAAGGAAAAAGAGGCCACAATGTTCCAAAAAAGAGGTAGGAGAATGGAATTGCATATCATATTGAATAGTAAAACCCAGACAGAATGATCTGGGTCACTTGGAAACAAACACCATATTTTCAGAATGGCCATGGTAAAATCACACATTGCAGCCAAAGAACAGAGTCCCAGCTTGCCAGAGAGGGGAAGCGGATCACTCTGGGGAATCAGAAACCAGGAAAATTGCTTGGGATCATGAGTTGCCAGGGAAGAGTTGCCAGAGAAGTCTTTGCACGTGAATCAGAGTAATTTTACATTAGAGCAGTGAGATGAAGTCATCACTACTTCAGGTGCTAAACTGCTACCAAAACAGTCTGTGCCACTCGGGTTTCACAGTTTAGAAAGGAAACTGATACACGGGAGGGAGTTAAAGAAGCACTCAAAGAATGATTCAATGAAAGCTTCCTTTACTTCGAGGAGCTCAAGGTCTTCCAGTGGTTCAGCTTAACAATCAGAAAGTTCTTCCAAGAGGTGGCTTGATCAGGGGTGTTAAAAGAAGTATTTGCAATAAAATATTTTAGGCATATTATTTAGGTTCTTTTATATACAATATGTAAAGACTGGAAGTGGAATCTACACCTACATAGATTTGAATGTCTATATTTTCATGGCAAGGAAATGAACCAGTAAACCAACGTAGGAAAAGTTGTGAGATCCTATAAATAGAAGTATTTTGAGAAGAAGAAAGTTTTTCTAATTTATATCCTAACTGGAAAAAATAATTAATTGAGAAAAGTTCAACAGCCTCTATTAAACAAGAAAAAAAGGTTAGATGGCTTTACAATCTTGGAATCACTCTAGTTTTTCATCCAACTGCATTATTGTTCCCCAGCAGGGTAAGTTCCCGTTGCTGATTGCAGGAGGCAGTTGTGTTCTGCTTGGCTTTCCTGCTTTGCTCAGAGCAGTTCACTTTGCTTAACAGCTGCCTCATTAGCCTGTTGCTTAAATAATCAACTACAGAAATGCATTGTCAGAAAGCTGGAAAAATGCTAGTTGAGAACATATTTTGTGCACTGCATTACATGCAAAGACGCAAAGCAGAGATCAAAGAGCTTTGCCTCCTGATATAAAGAATTCCAGTGGTTGAGTCAAAAGCAATTCTCCAGCATTGGGGTATTCCTTCAGTGGAAAGCAGTGTGATTTCACTAACAGCAGACACCTTCTCCTAAGCTGTGGGTGAACAGTTCCAAGATGTCTGGAAAAACATTAACAGCTTAAAAGCTTTTAGTTTATACTTGGTTAGGTTTGGGTCCTGTTTTTGTTTCAGATGCAATCTCAAAAACAGAACTCCAACTGCTTTGGAGAAACACTGGGGAGGCTGTTTGTTTTCTAAAGTGCAGAGGTTTAGTCAGTGTGATAGTTTGGAATAAAACCTCCCTGCTTTGATGTTTCCTTACCCCCACTGCAGCAGCTTTGTCTTCCCCGTCCAAGCTGACGAGGCGTTAACAGTCTAATCAACTATTTATCCGGAGCGCACCGGTAAGAACATGTGCAATAAAATGATTCTGAACTCGGGCTGAACTGTGCTGCAGTGTCTTCACTCAGTTCCGGGTACTGCTAAACTAATGTGGAACGACTGCTGAGGAAAGGTGCAGTGCAGAGAGCTCAACTCCAACAGAAATAGGGATAACCTAAACGAGGAGGCAGCTGCAGAGGTGCTGCTCAAACGCCCCCAGTACCGTCTGCCAGAGGGGAGTCACTCACGAGGGGGGACTTCGGCTGAGAGCAAATGTGCAAACCTGTGTATTTCTGAGAAACTCATGAAGGCAGCTCTGAACCTGATTCAAAGATAATCAGGGAACTGGGGAAGGAAATTACATGTTTTCCATAAACAGGAGAGATTAGAGCATGCTAACAACATGCACATCTCCCCCTCTATACACCACGTGACTGTGGATAAGAAGCAAAATATTATGCACATGCCTCAAAAAGAAGATTCTCCAGAAATGAGGTCAAATGCCTTTATCTCACTTTCACCAGAGAAAATCTGCAATAAACCAAGCAAATTCTTTGGTAGCATGCATTTACAGAACAGAAATGGCCCACTTGTGGTTATTGTACCGGTAAAAGTATGGCAAAACTTATAACAATCAAATGCAAGTAAGAACATGCACATACCTCCATTTTTTATTAAAAAAAAAAAAAAAAAAAAGAAAAGAAAAAGAGTGATTTATTAATTGTATGAGTAGAAGATAATGAAAATGGTAGTATTCCAGATGGATTTAAGTAAGGAAAAATAGTAAGTCATACTACATGGTAACAAAAACCCCTGTTAATGTGGCGCATGTATTGAGTGGGTTCAAGGTTCTTACCAAAATCAGCTCATCATTAGCTAATTCTCGAGTCCAGTACGTTTTGGGACCATCTCCCTCAATAAGAGTTTGTTTGCAATAGATCTTGTTTTCATTCTCCCAAGTGGCCAAACTCTGCAGGCAAGAAAACCATTAGGAAATACATTAATTATAGTCCCCAGTAGCAGGAGACAGAGACACAACAATGAGCAGCAGTGACAGTAATTGCTCACTAAAGGAGCAACACACAGATAGATAAAGGAAAGTGGTGACATCCAAGTTAAGGTGTGAAGGGGCATCTTGGAAGGAGGTCTATATTAATAACAAAGTAACTGTAAATGTGTCTTTGCAGGCTGAAGCCACTCAGTGTCCATAAAACGCCTGTTGTTGAAAAGTGTAATTTAGGAACACGATAACGTCGTGTCTGCCTTCCCAAACATCCTTGTCCACATGTGATTTGGTCTGACATGTTATTTATCACTGGAGTCCCCTTGGAGTCAAAGCATAAACAACCCTATACATCATGTTGTGGTCATATCTAATGCAATATTTGTCACCTACAGTCTTTCCTGCTATATGGCACTGTGCCAAGTTAGCTGTATATTAAACAAACTGGAATAAATCACAACCAAATTAAAGAAACTTTGTTAAGAGTTCGAGTGTTTGTGACATTTAATTTTAAGGTTGTGGGTCTGGGCATTTTTCAAAGCATTTCAATGACTATGAAACCACTGAAAAATAAAAAAACCAAAACTATAGGATTTTGTTTAACTTTCACGAACAGGCAAGTCTTTTGCTTTTCATTCTGAACTATTATTGCACAGTGCAATGGAACAGCTGTGTAAAAGGATGCCCTGTAATGAATGTGCAAGTAATCACTTTATAACTACACAGGGGAGACATTCATTAGTCTGTGATTATATACACATACATTTATATACACGTGTGTGGGTGCATATATATGCCGAAATTCAAGTTAACACTTCACAGACGCTCAAAGGGGAAACCCCCTTTACTTTGGTTTAAGATTAGCTGTTTAGTTCATAAATATTTTTCAAAACAATAGCTTTTATAAGCCAACAAGCCATTCTCAAGTGGCAGTTGCAGAAGCTTTGCCTTGCAGTACAACTACGTATGTCTCCCTCTTTGTCTGTATGAACAATGGATCAAGTTGGTTGGCAGAACAAAACCCTCCACCGCATAAAGTATATCAAAATCTATCACCAGTCAGCAGTTTTGCCAGATATTGCAAATTACATTCTGGAGTATTATTTTATTCTCTGTCAGCCTTTGCTCTGTGGCCCCATCTTGGTTATATACACACAGCAGTACAACTTATTCCTGAGAGTGGACTATAAATAATTCCGCAACACATGGAAAAAATTTACTACTTCACAAAACACATTTCTTTTCAGGTTTTTCAAACTTTCATAGCTTATAGCCATAATTATTGTTTTTCCATCTGCAGCAATAAATCCTTCTCTAGAAAGCAGGTCACTTTTATTGTATCTGCATTATGCATGAAGACACTAAAACACTACTTTTGCCGAACAAGATAAATTAACAAAGCCAGCAACATTTCCTGAACAAACTGTTAAATATGCAATAACTCATCCCAGAGATCAAGTGGATGTTTTAAATGTTCACCGACTCCCAGAATCTCCTTCCCTTTTTCATAAATTTAAGTTCACGGCAATTGTACCGAAGACAGCGGGTTCTGAATTTTTATTGGTACAAATGCTCTCAGAAGCTGGCCCAAGAATTAAGAGAGATCATATTTTGGAAAGTATATGATTTCACCATCATTGTATACTTTTAAAACTCGATTCTCATTTGAGACTACATTCTGATGCTCTTTATTTGTACTTCTTTTATAAGTGTGAGAGTAAAGTGCCCAAGGAAAGCACAACTCAGCCATGCCTTTGATAACTCTTTTCAAAAGAGAGCTGTGACCACAGCCCAGGTCCCCAGTAGCTCAGATGCCATGGATCTACACCAGCGAGAACCTGGTGTCAGATGCTGCTGACTGAAATCCCCCTCCACGGCCACACAAGTGCTTACAAAGGTCTCACACACAGAATTAAGCCCAAAACACTCCAGTGAGTGCCCTCCATTCACTTCTGCTCAAGGAGATGGTGTAGCTATGGCTGGTATAACACCACCTGAAAGTCTGTCTTACACTCTGATCAGCAAACTGGAGATATGCACTTAACAAGGGCATGAAAGAGGATTTCAGTCCCAAACTACAGTCTGTGGTCCTGCTTGTGAACTCCTCTAATTCAATCTAGCACAAAAGTTATGTCAGGTCTGTGCACCAAAACCTGACTCTTGAGGTCTCTCTCGCTCCACCATTTCCAATGTTTCTGTCAGGGACAGAGGGTGGGGAGAGCTTTCCCTGCAGCATAAGTCTCCAGGGGAGAGGGAAGCAAAAAGAGCCAGACAAAACCCTGCCAGCCAAGGAGCTGGCAAACAGGTACCTGAACTCTGCTTTTGGGAGTGCTCTTTTTTGTCGAGCTCTGTTGCCTTCAGATTTCAGTTTTACCCTGCAAGAGGGACAAGAGTAGGCGTGACCACCAAGAACCCCCAAAGAGTGCTTTCTGGCAAGAGGATGGAGGGCAGCAATGCCACCGCCTGGGGACACCAGCAGCAGATGTGTTTGTCTCATCTAAAAAGAACTTGGTAAAACACACACACCCACACCCCAGCCCTCTTCCTACCCTGCACTTTCGTCCATCCACCGTCTCCTCCTCAAAGCTCTCCCCGATTTTGAAGTTGATCTCGGTGGTGCGGACAGTGGTGGAAGTTTTGATGTAGAACTGGTCTCCGTCCTGGCGGATCTCCACGTGGGGTTTGGAGGCGGCTGCCACCGCCACCTTCCTGAGCATGGCGTTGACACCTGGGCAGAGCGGGGAGGAAAGCAGAGCTTGACGCCTCCGGCCGTGCCCCGGGCTGACCTCGCCCAGCATCAGGCGGGTCGGGGAGCGGGGCTCGGGGTCGGGGTTCGGCGCGGACCCCCCGGCAGTGCCGCGGGCCGGGAGCTGCGGCGGCTCCGCACGGACCGCGGGTGTCGGAGGGATGCCCGGGCACAGCGCCGGGCCAGCGGCTCGCGGCTCCCCGGGGCAGCTCCGCAGGTGAGGCGGGACACGCCGTGCCACGGCCGCCCCTCCCCGGGCAGGGCTGAGCCAGCCCCGCAGCGGCGGAGCCTGCCCTGTGCCGGTGCCCGCCCGCAGGGAGCGGAGCGCGGCCGCCGTGCCCCCCGCGCCCTCCCGCGGGGCACAGCCCGCTCCCGGCTCCCCGAGCCTCACCCAGCGCCTTCAGCAGCTCGTCGAAATTCTCGCTGCTCCTCATCTTCCAAGTGCCGGCGAAGTTGGGCATGGCGGGGCGAGCGCTGCGGAGGCGGCGGGGACGCGGCGCTGCTGCTCGATCTCTGGCTCAGGCACCTTGTGAGCGGGGCGGACCGCGGCGGCGGCTGCGGGAGCGGGGCACACCCACCCGACCCCCACCCCTTCCCCCGGGCCGGCACCACGCCGACAGACAGCCGGCCCCCTCCCAGCCGTGGCCATCCATCCATCCATCCATCCATCCATCCATCCATCCATCCATCCATCCATCCATCCATCCATCCACCTACCCAGCCATCCACCCTTCCTGCCCTCTCCATCCATCACTCCCTGCCCACCTGCCTTGCAGCCCCCCGGGAGCCTCATGGGGCTGCCCAAGCAGGAGAGCCCGGCTGTCACCTGTCCCACAAATGGGGGACGCCGAGGACTTGACGAAAGGCCCCAGAGGCAGACAGGGAAGGCAGCGGGCAATCCAACCAGGTGCAGCCTCTCCAGGCTCACAGCGGGTTGATCCCACCACAGCACAGCCGAAGCACGGCCGAAGCAAACTTGTTGTAAGGAAGCTGCCACTGCCCCTGAGCCGAGTCTGCCCCTTCGAGAAGGGTGAAGGACAAAGAGTTAGACAAGAAATTCCCCAGCCACAGCCACACACTCTCTCACTGCTCTGTGGTGCTTTTGGCAGTAGGTGAATACAGATGAGGAGCTGGAAGTTGTTCCTATGGCATCAGAAACAACAGTGCCCATGGTGGTCACAAGCTTTTATGGAGAAACACATGAAGCTATTTCACACTTAAATTAACACCAGTGTGCTGTAGATTTGAGTGCTGCTCTGTGCCTCTCAGACTTTCCAGGACCATTTCCATCATCTTTGCTTTGAATCCCTTAGTTTCAGGTCAAAGATGCTGCATTCAAGTTCCTTATTGCAGCTGATTCATCCTCATGATTAAAGGGAGTAGAATTTGACAGGTTAAGGCATATGGAGTTTTTTTGCTGCTGTTGTGCATAAGGAAATACTCAAATCATTCAGAGGTCTGTGATTTCCCAATCAGAACAGAGCCAGATGTACTTTAATTATAGGAAAACCTTTGCTGAGCCACCCTCACAGTACATTCACAACCCTTTTTCACTTGTTGGACTCTCTGTAACATGAACACGTAGGTTACCTGAGATGTGTATAAAATGTATTTACTCCTGGAAAATGAACAGATCTGGGAGTTACTATGTTGGGCAGGATTGTCCAGTTCCTATATGCTGAAATTTGCTCTCATTTTTTATGCCAGTAAGAGTTTTACACAAGTAAGAAACATAGAGCAGAACCAAATATTTGTCTGTTGATTGCCACTCTTTCTTTACTGAGTTTTATTTCTGCCTCTTCAGAAGGATACCCTGGAGACCTGGCATAGTTCTTTAACTGAAATATTTTGATGGAAAATCTGTTTGGTTTTTTGTGGGGTTTTTTGTTGGTTTTGTTTTTTTTTTTCCAGGAAATGAAAATTTAAGTTAGGAATATCTGTTTTCAATAACACGGTTTCTCTAAAAAGAAACCAAACAGAACAACAACAGAAACCAAAAACAAAAACCAGACCACGAAGCATTTTTCAATTTTTTAGTAAATGACAATAAATTAGTCCCCCATCTGAAATACTTGTTTAACAATTCCCAGTCGGCTCAAAGAAAAACACTTCTGGGGAAAAAAAAAGACAGACACACAAATAATTTCCCTATTGCAGGGAGGTTTAAGACTTTCAAACATAAGGCTGCAGGCCCAAGAAACCCACACCAAGTCTGTGTATTGCTATGAAACACTTAAGAAAAACCCTGCTCAGTCCTTCAGTTTGAGCTTCCCAACTGCACAACTGAAACCATGCTCCCACTGTCCAGCCTGGCTTCCAGAACCCTGCAGAATGTGGATCCCTGGGGTATCCCAGTGACATGGCTCAGTCTCTGCAGGGCAAAGTCCTCAGCTACCTCTGAGAATGAGTCTGTGCAGTACAAACCAGACAGGAGCACCTGTCTGTGCCTGAGAAAATGAGTTTGCCCAGAAGATTTTAAGGAGGGACAGTTTGTTCTTTAAAGGGCCATTTAAGTTCCTCGACTGTTCTTTCATTTGCTGCCCCACTGATACAAACAAGAACCACTCCAGCAGATGTCACCTGAGAGTGTTTCTAAGATGTAGGACTCGGTCCTAAGGGTTGGACTGTGGCCACTGACCTACTTCATGAAGACCAGTAGGGAGCCTTCAGAATACCCTTCATCTAGAACGTGCAGCAGGCTGGAAGGAAGAAGTGCCTTTGGTCAGAAAAGGCTCTATTTTGCAACAGCAGCACATGGAGCTATTCATCCTCAATACACAGATTCAAATTACGCTTTTATTTACATTATAATCTTATCTAAAGACCCTGAGGTACCGTTCCTCCTCTACAGTACAGCTGCTAAAACAAAAAAGTCAGCTACACTCTGGGGTGCCCCACTGGCTCTCCCTGGCAATGTGTACACGTTCACACCTTATTTATCTAGGGAGGCAGTTTCCTTCCAGCACTGCCCACTGCAGACTTAGCAGCTATTTAAAATTAGACCTGGAAGTTCAACCCCAGAAGGAGTTGTCCCTCTCTGGGACCGAGGGGCTACTGCTGCTGGCATGGGAGGGAGACAGGCAGGAGCATTCCAAAGCCAGTGTCTTCCCTCTCACCAGCAGTTCTTCATGTACGTACAGTAGTTGAACAGATCACCAACAGGCATTCCCCCCCCTTACCCTTTGAGTTACATTTTTGCTGTCCTTTCTGTATGCTTCTTCTCTTTTCTTTCAAATAATTTATGTTTTCCCCCTCTTTCTCAAAAATAAGCCCTCGTGTTTCTCTGGATTTACTAATTAATTTAAAAGTCAGCAGGAACTCCAGACTCATAAGGAAGCTAACATCACTCCAACCAAAGTTTAAAAGCAAAGCAGCTCCATTATTCCAGTCGCTTACAAGAGCCAAAGCTCAGTGGGAAAAATGGTCTTTTTGTTTTTCTATTTGGTGTTTCATGAAAACACTGGGGACTGTAATCCCACGGTGTTGTGGAGTACAAATCCCACTTAGGCTGGTAAGGCAACAGAGTGAGATATAACTTAAATGGCAACAAATGTCACATGGTTTGTGCACCAGTTACACTAATTAATTATGCATATAACAATTATATAAAAGTCAGTAAGAGCTGAGACTCTGTTTTACAAGCTGTGATCGTATCAGCTCAATGCTATTAGATTAATTTGCATGCTGAACTGTTTGAAGGAAAAGATAAGGAAGAAAATATGGAAAGAAGCTTGAAGGAAAGGAAAACAGAGCTGTGATGTAAGACCCATAAGGAATATAGCACTGTTAAAAAAAAAGAGGCAGAATGTGAATTAGGATCAGTTTCCTGCATGTCTGGGATCACTCAAATGGAGCACAGAAACAGTATAACTGTGGCAGATATGACTCAAATCTCTGCTGTTATAAAGTGAAGATCACAAAGCTGTACTGACTTATATTAGCTGAGAATGTTGCCCATGGACTTTACTTTAGCCCTCCCATAGATCCTTATCCTGCCACAGCAGTAATAGGAGATGTTTATCAGGTCATGCTGAAATAACCCAGACTAAATGGCAGTTTTACTTTTCTTTCAATCTCCTTCTGTATATAATTTTCCCATTAATGTTATGGAAAACAGTTTGATTTTCTAAACATGCCCCTCAGCACTTTTTTCCCCTTGGCATTTATTTTATTTACCTGAATCCCCTCGGGCTGATCCTTCCCTGCAGATGGACCTAATTAATCTTTCCAACAGTGCCTCTAAGACAAAAGAAAGTAATATATGTACAGATGGGACCAGGGCACTCCATCATCCACACAAATAAGTGACCACTAATGTGACCAGAACTATCCCCTTGAGGGGACTGACCACTGGGAAGTCACACAAGGCTCGGTGCAAACAATGGATTTTATTTGCTAAGGTGATACCCTAGGTTAAAAAAAAAAAAAAAAGATTGGTTTAAGGCAGGATTAATAATAAAGGAATAAATTATTTCTGACGTGAATAAATTATACAACTGGAAGGCAAATTGCCATCGTAAATTTACCTGCCAAACTAACTTACAATGGGCCTCCAGCAGGACAGTGGGTGAAATGTAGTACAGATGTATGCAATGCAACAGCACTTTTGCAGTGCTGCCTTGGATCTTCTACTGCCCTCTCATTAAGCTGAGAGAATACCCACTATTCCCAAGCTAAAATGCGGGAGGGGTTTCCAGTGCCAAGTTATCCTTCTGGTTTTTGGGACCCAACTAATAGGAAAGTAAATGAATTCTCGCATTGTTAGAGGCAGACAGTAAAGTGTTTGCCAGTTTTATGTTCATTAAGAAAAATAAATATTATCATTTTAATTCCTTCCCCATAATATTCCCTTTCAAGAGGAATTAACTGATCTGTGTTGTCTTCCACAATCAGGCTTTAAGCTGGCCACCTGCTCGTCCTATCTTCTGATCGGCAACAAGAATACAACAAAAATGAGAATTGTTTTCTTAACCAAAGTAAAATTTGCTGCTCTAACTCTGAAGACAAAGGGAGTTTGATTGTCTTTTCACTTGGGCATTAATTCTTTAGACTGCTGAGCAATTTGATCCTGACCCAGCACCCGTGTGGTGGCCATGGCAGTAACACAATCACCACGGACTGTGCCCCAAGGTGCTCCTGGGTGTGTTTTCCTGGGCCAGTACCAGAATAAAGCCACAAATATCAGCAGAGAGGAAAATCAAGATCACTCAGTCTCAGACTAATGTTCTGCCTGTAATATAAATTAGTTTAGAACACTGCTTTGGAAAACCACTTACAAACTGCTAAACAGTTGTGCAGGAGGGTCATGCTGAGTAAACAACAGCCAGCAGAGATTTTTATTAGCTGCATCTCTTAACGTACATTTGAGCAGTTGTAACGTAACAAATCTGAGCACTGACTGAGAGTGTGGGGAACATAAGTGACATTGCCTTCTGTCCAAACTGTCCAGCCATCACCAGCTGCCTTGCACAGTTCCTGTCTCCCAAAAGTCAGATTCTGCATGCAGCTTGGCAGCTGAAGGGAGTCATCAATTCCCAAACCCTCCGGTTCAGATAAAGCAACATGGCAGAAAGTAACAGTTTGGAAGCAGCATTAACAATCTGCCTAGTTTAAAACACAGTATTGTATGAACAGGAAAAAAAAATCTATTCACATGATTAAACAGAGCTTTCTGGTTTATGGGGTAAAACAATGCACTTCAGAAAGAAAAAACTAAAACAAGGATTTATTGATTTCAGAGTCCATGGCCTGGGGTGAAAGTCATTCTCTGTGCATTACATGTGTTTTAATGGATTTTTTGTGGAACTGTGAGTCACGGATGGCTCTCTGAATGAAGAAGATCCTGGAGATTCCCAGGAGACTTTTGACAAAGTAGCAAATAAGATATTAACCTCCTTTTCTCTTTCCCCAGCTTTCATCTCCTTTAGCTGAAGGAAGCAAAATAGAATACTACATTCAGATTGTTTCAACCAGTTTTGGTGATGCTTCCCTTCAGCCCAACACCTTCACTTCAGACAAGACAACGAACTGCTCTTTAAGCAGTGAAGTCACTGGCATTTGCTCACAGGCAACCTAAGGCAAGGACCAGGTTGGGAGAGCAGAGGATCTGAGGCAGGAGCTTTCTGGGCTCCTGATGTTGGGACATGCTGGTCCACATAAACCTCTGGGAAACAAAATCCAGCCAGCTCCAAGCCAGAGTCTTCCATTACTGGGGTTTGGTTGTTAGATTGGAAACCCTCCCTGTAACCTCTAATGCAGGAGAGCTGTTTCTGTTTCATGGAGGGGTTATCACGGCGTTAGGAAGGAAGGGTTTTCACAGCGGCTTTTGGGAACTCAGCAATTCTCATCTGCTTGAACAAAAGGCATTAATAAAGCCATGGCTGTCAATAGAAAAGGAATCAAACTGCCAGCTCTCTGAAGACAAGGCAGGTCTATTAAGATTGACTTACTCAGGCAGATGGACCGAGTGTGGCCATTGGAGATTCCTAAAGGATCTTCGTCTCCCGGGATAGAGGACCATGGTATTTTTTCCAAATGTCCAGAAGAAGAACGAGTGAATTCAAAGGAATATATTCTCATTTAGGTCTGGACTGAACTCCCACCAGGGCCATGTCCTGAAGCTATAGAGGCCATGCCACTTGCACAGTCATGGTGCCCTGACCTTTGTGAATGTGCTAAATTCAAAAGCTTTCCCCTACATCTGGCAGACAAAAAGAAGATGAAAACACTTCATTTTCCCTTTCCTAACAAAACAGAGTATTTAGCATTCCACAAAAATTAGAAGCAGGAAACAGGGATCTCATCCGTTAATTCAATTTAAAATTCCAAATGTTTTTTAAGGGGTTTTGATCAGCTGGTTTCAAAGCAACAATCAGTCTAAGCATTTGAGTTAGTTCTTACTGATATAAAGAACTATAATTGAACTAGTTCCAGGGAACAGATGACAATTTACACTCTCAGAAGATGAGGTCTCGAAATATGTAAGCCATAGGTGTTCTAACTCCTATCAATCCTTCTCCCAGTTTTGTTTTGTCTTGCCAAACTTTGCTCAGAAAATGACCTTGAGTACAACTGCTCCTTCCATTGTTAACCCTCTGACCTTCTAAACTAACATCCTTTGCTCTTTCTAATTCAGAAGGTTTCTGGGGCTTATTAAGTGAACGGGCCAAGTGACCGTTCCCAACAGAAACCAGAGTCCCTGACAACGAGGTCATTGTTTTCCAGGCTTCCTCCCTAGTACTAGATCTGCAAATTTCAGACTGAAAAGGAATAATGCAGACATTCTTTGTCTAAACATTATCTGGAAAGCATCAAGATAACTCAAGCCACTTCCTCACCAATTAAGATTAGAGGGGTCATCTCTTGGGACTGAAGTGATTATGGCCACAGTTTCCAAAGGGGGATGATGAAATTTGTAGCAGACTATATCATGAGGCATCTAAATAAAAGAACTTCAGTCTTCAGAATTAATAATAATTCGAACACCCACTGATGTCAGTCAAAAAAAAGGGTACTCAGCACTTCCACGAATCACAGTATTTTCACCCCTGAGCCCCACTGTATGCTCAGTGAATAGCTGAAAGCAATCAAATTCGGGAAGTATGAGCACAATTCTCCAAAGAAGATGCTGTGTTTAGGCTTCTCTGTTTAGAGTTTAGGATCCACAAGATCTTTGTATAATACATCCTGGAAAAGCAGGAATTCTGGCCAAGATACAGGGGCAAACTACAGGGGCTTCAGTCCCTTTGGAACTGCAGACCACGGTCGTGCAACCCATTAATACAAATAAGTCACTTTTTTTTCACTTTGCCCCATTTTCCCAAGAGCCCCTCCCTCAAAAGAGGCCGTTAAAAAGCTAAGAAGGTAGGAAATCAATTCTGCGTGTCTCCAAATGTCCGGGAAGCCCTCTCTTCTCCTCGAGGTGGTGCCAGCGAGTGTCCCGGTTCTGCCGGCAGCACCACCTAGTGCAGAGCGCGCTCCACGTCACCGCCGGCAGCTCTCCCATCTGCATCCCACATGCCTTCAGCCCCGAGCAGCCTCCTACGAGCATCTTCCCTCCATAACGTTAACAGGAAAAACATGGGAGAAGGACAGGATGTTGTGTCAAGTAATTTCGGGATATCAGCCCTCAGGGTAGGGCTGAGTGAAATACCACAGCGGAATTTCAGGAGGGTGTTCTTATAGCAGCTGACAGATAGGAAGTTTATTATCTAGGTACACTATTCAAGGGGAATTGCTAAACTTTAGACTCGGTTGTGCTGATGGAATCTCTTTACTTTTCAGAAGAGGTGACAGAAAAGGGGGCCACAGTGAAGCTGTAGGGATATTTAAATTTTTATTTTAATGTACTACTGGTTTATTTTGCAAAGAACAGCGACATCTTTCCATGTCAGAAACCTAAACAGCAATCCCAAACCACAGATTTTTAGGGCAAAAAGCTAAACACTTCCTTTTTACTATTAGTTACTGTGGGTCACTGAATAAAGAGCACTCCCCTCATCTGAACTCAGTTTCTGCCACCAGACTGACAGAGGGCTCTGGCTTTCCAGCCCATGCAAGAGATTCTCCCTTTAGAAGGCAAAAGAGGAAAAATAAAAAAAGAAAGACTTTTTTTTTTATATATATAATTTAGAGGTTTTGTGGCTGGGCAGACAGTTTACAAAAGAAGAAATGTCATTACATGCACATTTTAAAAGCAACAGTCTGCAACCAAAAGAAAAATTCAATAGTTCCGTGCAAACAGCCAGACCTAAATCAGGAAAGACCACAGACAACACTCATCTTTTTCAACTCTTTTCTAATATTCCATTTAAAAAGCCCTCCCAAGATTAAAACCTCCATTATGCCTTGTGCTATAGATGTAATTCTGTGTAGGTTTTTCCATTCATAAATAAAGGTAAATTATATTTTCTTGGTACAAACAAGTCAACGTCCATATCTGGGAGCCAGGCTGTCAAATCTCTGCTAAAATGAAGGCTACAAACCTAAGCAGGATCTCTAAAGAGAAGTGGAGCCCACACGTAGAGGCACAACTTCAGAGTATCACAGCTGGAAATGAAGAAAGTGTAGTATATTGATTAATTTGGATTTTGCTTAATGAGCTATGACAGAAAGGCACTGAGTGCATTTTCCTTTCTGGAACAGGAAGGGTTCTGCTCATAACACCCCTGACTTTGAATGGAGTCTCCCTAAAGTTCTTTGGATTGGTTTCTGAGGGTCTGTGATCCACTGAGTAATGAAAAGACTTAGACTAACCAACTTAGAGGGGGTTCAGTAACAGAGGCTACTACCTTGGACAAAGAGATTCTCCAATATCACGAGCAGGATTGCTGGGAGGGCTGTCTGTGATCTAAACCAGGAGGGAAAGCGAGTCATTACAAGGCAAAGTGTGTTCAGGAGCTTGTTGTGCTCCAGGAATCCGAATGCTCTGTCTAGTAAGGATGCGATCCACGGCAGGTGTCGGTAACTGTGGCACTGCCCTGGCACAGGTGTGGCACAGGAGGCAGCATGCCCTGGCAGTGACTGCCTGTGGGACACCAAACACCTCTGCTTCCAGGTGCCACAGATGGGAGCTGCTCCTGCAAGGTGAGAAGCTGAGTAGAAGCTTTGATCAGCGGAGGGAAGGGAGAACTGGGCAGGATGCAGCGCCTTGTTTCAGTCACAGTGGAATCCTGCTCTGCAGACGAGGCACACGAGGGCAGATTGTGACACCAGCTACAGTTATCTTTGTCCACTGTTATACATCTGAAAAAAGAACTATATCTTTCTACTTATGATTTGGAGATGGCCCAGCTCTAGAAAACAATATTTGCCTTTGGGAAATGGGCTGAGCATCATGGACTTAATAATGAAACACTTAACTCATTAGAACAGTTATAGACACAAAACACAAGGTTCACCTTCCCTTTGAAGGTAAACAGCAGAGAACTCCTTCTGACTCCCTGCTGTTAAATCAGACCGTCAGTCTGATGATTTATTTCCTGCTTCACAATGACACTGCCTGTAGCTGTGATTAGGCAGAATAGACTTTCACAACAACCTCTAATGCGCTTCCCATTTTAGACTAATGACTGTGACAGCACAGTTTGCTGCTGGCTAAAGGTTTCAAATCCTGTTTTCGGTGACAGTTCTAAGGGCTTGGCTGTACCACGCTCACATGCAGTGAGGGGTGTGACACTGACTGTACAGTGTGCCACACCACGAGTCACTTTGGGCAGGAAGAAACCCCACAAATATAGTGTATTATTGGGTCAAGCCATTATCTCCCACATCTGAAAGGACTCACACCAGTTCAGCTGGCACACATTTCAGAGGGAGAGCCCAACCCTGGGAAAGGCCAGGCACAAAACACGGGAAGTGTTGTAACAGTCATACTGTATGATCCTGATGAGGGAACCAGCCTGTGCAGTCAGCTCCCAAATGTCATTCCTTCCTGTGGATTCTGTGACATTATTCCATCTGACAAGAAGAGAAGGTGGGCACCATGTAAAATATGAAGCAGACTCACAATGGCCATAGAAAGTGAGACGGGAGCAGGAGGGATAAGTGACACACTGAAAAGACAAACTGACAGCTGACTACCTGTGTGGGACTCTAACTGAAGTTGTACCAGTGGTACAGCTTCCTGAGGCAAGAATTAAGAGCTCTCAGTACCTAGCAGAATCTGTAAAACTTGATTTTTGCTTGGCTCAGACCTTGGCTCCTCACAATGGACCCACCAGTAAACTGGAAAAAAGGACCTACACCATGGTCTCCCAATTCTAAATGTGTATCAAAAGTGGACTGTAAATAGTATGCAAGGCCAGGCAGAGCTCATGTAGCACTAATTAAGTGCATGACAGTCCTGACTATTACATGCAGAAGCCTGTTCCCTGCTGCTTGTGGCAGCCCAGCAGCGGCACACCAGCACTCTGCTTTCAGAACACATTAAAACCTTTCCTCTCCTGGCCTTGGGCACTGACAGCAGTAGGAAAGAGAAGGTCATTTACTCATGATACCACTGCTTGTTTGGAGTGGTTGTGCTCCATTGACTCTTTGTGATCTTTAGACACCACGGAATGGTGAAGTGGATGAGAATATGAGGGCAGCGCCGTGTGCATGTGTGGAAGATGATGGGAGTGTTAGAAACAGTCACTTTACAAAGCCATCAGGCGTACAAGCCAATGCACTGGAACAGTTTTTAAGTTCTTGGCATCTCCCCCAGGCTAATTGCTTCACTTGTGGGACAAAAAGAAATAATTGATATTTGGAATTTTATCAGAAGAATATGAAGAAAAACCACAGCCCTTAGCCTGCAACTTGAAAGAATGGTACTGTAGGGATCTAATGTTTTATTACTACCTATCTGAATTTTATGTTTACATAAAACTGATATAATTTAAAGGTGCCACAAACTAGGAAATCCAATCATATGTGTCTGTGATTTTCCTGCAGATTCCTGTAAGTGTAAAGAATTGGAGACAAAACATTATTCTGATCGTCTTTTCAACTCATTTACTCTCTGAAATGTCAGCTCAGTAAATCCTGGTGTTCTCCTCAAACCCTGCCTGGAGCCAGCTCTGCCCTGTAGGGTTAGTTTGAGTTGGGAGGGAAAGCTCCTGAACCTTAACCAGGACTGGGCATGGTCACTGTGGTCCCCCATGAACAAGCAGGAGCAGGGTCACAGAGTTTAGTTGTTCCACATCCCCTTTTATGTCTTTATCAAATAAACAATATAGAGAAAAGCATTTTAAAAAAAAATAAGAGAAGTGGCAGCAAAGCCCCAGACCTGCAGGAGGACTCCAGGCAGCACCTCCTTCAGTTTTAAACTCATTGCTTTAAACTGGTTGGGTTTTCTGTGTCTCCCCAGGGTGCCTGTTTACAGCAATAGGATGAAAGCAAACTCCCGCCTTCAGTGAGAGGCCACAGTTGGATTTAGAAAGGAAAAAAAAATCGGAAATTAAATTTTAAAACTTCTTGTTATACCCCTATCCTCACATGAAAGCTCAGTGACAGAACAAGCCTCTGGGTCAGGCAAGAATAGAAAATAAAGATGATGCTACTGCAGTTCACGTTTCTGGAGGAACCCCCGTGGCATAAACCTCTGTGGGAGGAATGTGGCAGAAACACAGCCCTTCCCTGCAGATGCTGCTGCTTTAGGAAATCAGTATTTCTCTACCACTTGGATCAATGAATTCCTGCCAGAATGGATGTCACTGTACTGATATCTAAGAAGTTCATCTGACAGAAAACCAAATAATGTCTTTCACATACGTACACTTTTGTCTACAGCACCTCCTCACTGCTTCTCCCTCATACACAGACCAGTGCAAGCCAGAGTAAGGAAACTTTATCCGTGGGACTGATTTATCTCCCTCACTGGAGATATTCAAAAACCATCTGGATGCAACTCTGTACAACATTGTCTGGGATGACCCTGCTTGAGCTTGGAGGCTGGGCCAGATGACCCACCGTGGTCTCTTCCACCCTCACCTATCCTGGGATCCAGTGATTTCACTGTCACACAAGCATTTAGGAAAAGGCACTGTTTGATCTGGAACATTATGAAGATTCAGCTATTTGCTATCACTTTTATTAAATGCATGTCACATTCATACCCAAAGAATATTTTCCAAAAAGCTTAGAAAGGTGGTCTCCTAACCTTTGAATGCACTCCTAACACAACTGACAATGGGGGAATATACTCCAAGGGAGAAGGAAAAGCAGCTGATTACTTATTTATGCCACTTTCAGCGTTTAAGATGTGTTTTTACATCAGAGTCTACATAAACCATTGATTTTCAATATTTTAAACCCAAACTTTAGTAATGTCCAAATTTTTAGTTGTTACCTACTCCACAGTAGTTAGTGCTAACTTTCTGATAAAGCATAATACCCACAGGAACAGACCTTGACCCACTACACAAATAAACAAACCAAACAGAGATGTACTATTCTTCATCAGGGCAATGAATTTCAGCTGCTGTTCTAGGAAAGTCTAAATTTTGGACTTGAAAGGAGCTGTTTTTTACAGTAAAACTGTTAAATCCAATCATCTCCCCATGACTGCAGGATTCTCTGTTGCCACAGGAGCTATTTCCAGCTGATATCATGATATTTAATTAAGTCCCCATTAATGCTCATTTTAAAGCAGTTTCACCATTACCAAGAATGACTACTGTTAACTGCAAAGAGCGTAGCCCTGGGCACAGAAAGATCAAAGAGTAATAAATCAGCTTATTGGCTCAGCGAGGCACTTCTAAATCTATCCATAACTGTCTCTGAAAGCTCTCTAAACCAGCTAACGGTGCAGTATTATAGTTGTGATTGCATAGGAGTTGATTTAATTATGTTAATTATTTGCTATTTCTTTCCCCAGTTATTTCCAACCATGAGCTGATGGATGTTACAGTGGGAGCACTCATGCACAGGTATCCCTTTAGTGCATTTGTAACGCTGCTAACGTGGGGATACAGCTGTTCTTGTTGCTCTGCTGTTTCAAAGGACACTCATTTTGACATCCATCCAATTATTTCATCTGGAGATTATTTATTTTATAATGGTAATAATAATGATTCAGAGCAGATTTCCCTGGCCTTACTCAGATGGGTTGTATGCAATCTCCCAAGGATGTCCGGTGAAACCCAAGAGGCTGCTCAGGAGAAATGTACTGTTGCACGTGAAAAAGAGCAGCAGACTCCACTTGTAACAGCCCATTGTTACAAGGCTATTGCAGAACCTTTGGTACTGAGTGCCAGATGATAAAAGGGCCACAGTTTGTAGCCAGGAACGGTCTTGAGAGCGAAGACAAGTAGCTTGTGCTTGGCAAGATAAAGTTACAAAAGCAAGTGAGTCTGTACAAGCCAGAATTATTAGAGCAAAATCATTGTGGAAAGAGCAATCCAAACCATGGAGGCAGAGAAAAGAATATTATATCAGCAGTGACTCGAGTCCCAGGGTTAAAGTTTAGCCCTGTGGCTGTCATTAACATAGAGATATTGTGGGGAAAGACTCTACAGGCTTCAGAGATGGGCAGATAATAACACAGGAAAGAGGCAGACCTGAGAAATACATCAAATGGTTGTGTTTTCCTCAGTGACTGGGAAAGACAAAGGGTATGGGGAAGATAATGAGCTCTTTTTGGCTAGGTTGGAGTCCAGCTGGCTGAGAACATAGTGATTCCAACTGAAATTGTGGGGGGAAATGACATTCCTCAGAGATACGTAAGAGAAGAGATTTACTTCAACAACTGTGCTTTAATAATTACGAGCTGGTACTAATTTTACACTCATTTTACTCACTTATACCTGCAAGCACAACTGAACAACTACAGCTACACATAAGAATGTATTTCCTTTGAAACAGTGGGGAGTCAGAAACATCAAGGGGATATTCACCTTTGCCCAGAGCTGGAGGTTTCCAGCAGAAATCTGCAATCACCTGCTAGAGTGGGGTCCTTGGATTCATTCTGAATCCTCGAGTTTGTTCTTCCTTCTCTAGTTCAGATCTATCTTTGAAGTCCTCTTTTCTGCAGTGCTTATTGTCTTATGGTGCAGACTTACACTCCCCATGGATCCTTTATCACCAACAGGCCCCAGAAAGGGACGCCAGTTCTACATTCCTGGACCTCTCATATCAGTGCTTTTAATTATAACAATTTGGCAAGGAAATATGTACCTAAACCACAAGTGTTATGCCTACAGCAATAATTTTTCTGAGCATGGGCGTTTGCAGTGGAATGCACTGCAAAGATGGGATGCTCTGATCAGAATTCAGTATATGGTGTAGGTTTCAGAACATAGCTTGTGGATTTTGGTTTCAGCAGAGGTGAAAAGAAAATATTGGCCACTCCAAAAAAACCCAAAAAGATTATGGCTGTTCTTGAGAGGATGTAAAAAAATTTGTTGTCTTGCTGGGATTGCATCAGGGCAGGACCAACTAGCAAATCCTGGGATTTCTCTTCTTCTTTTTGAGGCAGTGACCTAAAAGAGTAGGAGGGGATGAAGGAAGCTCTGGAGAGGGGTGCTCATGTTCCCCAGTCGCTGTTTTGCAGCAGCAGCAGTTCATGGACACTGGGCTGCAGCAATACCGTGGGTACCTCTACCTCTCATCTCCAGCCCTCCTCTCCAGCACTTGGTGTGCTGCAGCTCATCCTCCCTGCAGCCCAGGATGTGCCCACACTGCCCAGTTTGTGTCCTCTGGCCTCAGCAAATGGGTTTATGTGACTCACACCAGCTCGACTTCACCCCAGAGAAGCAGGGAAGGACAGAAGCAGTTTGCTGCTTCCTGGGGCTGTTTCCTCTCTCCTGCACAGTGTACCAGTGTGAGAACACCCAGGTCAGCCCGAGAGGAGGCTCATTTCCACATGAACCTGGAGTGGATCTCACATTTCCCTGCCCATCTTCCCCTATGCTTAAGGACTGCCTCCCACATCTGTTTCACCCATCAAAAAGTGGTCCAATTAGGTTTTCAGCAGTTTGCTGAAAAGTCGGTCAATGAGGTGCCTGGAAGGACCTGAGACTGTGTTTTCCAAGAGATTAAATTCCTTCAAGGGCAGAGCCTTCCTTTGCTGCCTCACACCTCCCTCTTGAAAACATTGGAGCAGTTGGGGAACTGTCACACTAGATCTTGTTACCATGCCCTAATACAAGGAGACTGGAAAGTGACCCAATTCATACAAAAAGAAAAAAAAAACCCACAACAAAATGGAAAAAAAAAAAAAACCACAAAACCAAACCAAAAAAAACAACCCAAAACCCCAAAACCCAACACACAAGCCCCTGAAACCAAGAAACAAAAGAAACACGAAAAGACCACAAAACAAAACAAAAGAAATCCCCTCAAAAAAACACAACAAACCCCCCCAGAGCAGCAGTAGAAAAAAGGAATTTGAGCAGGCATCAGTGCAGAGACAGCAAAGCAAAGGGGACTGTGTTTACTCAGCAAACTGACATTTTGTTTAAGGAGCTGGACATTGTAAAATCCTCAGAGGCAAGCTCACTCTGTTAACAACTGAGTTTTGTCCACCTGCATTTGGAGGAAATCTAACCCCCCAATTCAAGATGTTCATTACTCAGGCAATCAAAAACCCTCCTGCTTTTTATTCAGTCTTCCTAAGCTAAAAGTGTCCACTGAGACCACGACTTACAGGCTGTTTCTCCTTAAATCAGCACCTTATCAGCAGTTGCTATAACATATTTCTACTACCACGTGTAATAAACCCAGGAACTTCCCAGCCCTGGGAAAGAGGCTGTTCTTGCTGGGATTTGCACAGAAGGAGAGGTGAACACACATGCAACACAACTGACACAGTGCTGAGGATAAACAGCCAGCCAGGTTCATGCTCTTCCACAGCCAGGGGCAGCAGGAGATGACCAGATCCTGGCTATGCAAGACTTAAGGCTCCAAAGTATATCAGATTCCAGCTCACATTACTGAGTGTCCTTTGGCTTTTGTGCATTCCTCTCCCAGCAGAGCCCTTCTCCTGGGCCTTGCTCGGTTCCTCAGAAGTCAAAACCTGGCACAGAAAGCAGCAGATGGAAACAGGAGATGATTGGTCCTTCAGACTTACACTGGAAATCTGTCATTTGTTTTTTCTTTGCATTGTAAATTATTCCAATTCTAAACACGTGCTGGAAAAGCTGCTTTTCAAAATCTAAAACTGCTGCAGAGGATCATGTGCCAACATTTAGACCACCGGCTGTGAAGCTGAATTTCCCATTTTCTCTTCTGATGTTTGATAGAGCACCTTTTATATTGAAAAGTGACTCGTCTCACAGAGGCCCCCATGGCCCACACACATTTTATCAAAATGCATGGAGACTCTTCTAGGAGCATCCCCAACTCAGGAACTGACTAATCTGACCTAGGCAAACATCAGCCAAAAATACCTCCTTAAAACTGATTCATTTTTAGGATTTGGGCAACAACCTTCACTGACGAGATGGGAGAGGGTTTTTATTACCTCCGTCTCTTGTTATTAAGGCTCAGAACCGGCAAACTACTTACACATCATGCTTGCAAATACTGGTACTTCAATGTTAAAACACTTAGTGCATGCTTGGCCCTGTGCCAGGTCAGGACCTGAGCACACTTGTGTGTGTGCTCAGTTCAGCAGAGCAAAAGAGCCAGACAAACCCCTCCACGTTCTGAGCAGTCCCATAAAATCCCCCCTAATCATGGCAGTCCAGTCAGGGCCACTGCTGCCCCTTCTCTCGTTCAGTGCTGAGCTACGGGGCCAGAACTCGTTCTCTGCTTTCTGAGGCCGTGTTTGTGTGCTGTCTGTTTGCACCACACTGGTGAATGCTGTGCTGGCCAACACTCAGATATTTTTCCTACCACCTTGCTCGGTGTTCAAGTCCCTGTGGCACAGCTTTTCCTGTTAAACTACCAGACAGGGACCTGTCCCAGGCCCATCCACTACTGCTGTGACACACTGCATGTCACAGGAACATCAGTGATGGCACTCACATTTGAAATATTCCAGTTAATTCTATAGTGACTGCAGCACTTCAAACAATAACCTGCAGAATCTCTGTCAGTAACAACACATGAACTAAGACCAGCAAATGAGAGCAACTGACTGCACTTCATGGGATTTGATGGTGCCTAAAAATCACTGTCTTCCTTCCTGACCTGGGAAGCTTTGGGGTCAGTGGGTAATTGTTTTCAGGCAGGATCAGCTCTGGCCTAGGTGTCATTCCAGAGACGTTGTGCACGACTTCCTCCATTAGGCAGCATCATGAGCTAAGTGGGTCACAGGTGCAAACAGGGCTCAGTACAGCTGCAGAAACCAGTTTTTCTCTTTCTGCTGAAGAGAAAATGTCAACCAGAAGGCACTGGTTCCTGTGCAGTGCAAAAGCTGATCACTGACACTGGTCATACATCATACAATGAACATATCTGGGGCTCCTCACCCTCAGCACCTCTAACTCTACCCTTGAGGGCCAAGACACCACAGGGAAAACTGCACTCTCAGTATTTTCGTGTATCAATCTCTAAAAGAAAATCTTTCCTCAGGAGTTTTCCACCATGATTTCGGGGACTTGGAAGTTCAATTTGGAAGGGACACTTGCATTTAGCTGGTATTTCCAAGCCAAAATTGAAGAATGTCTTGTCAAAAAGCACAGGGTTCCAGATGTCACCCCATAAATTACCTCAAATGTTAAAAGTGTCAAAGGAAAGGTATTCTTGTTGGAGAAAACAGACAGAACTGAAGATTTCTTTCTATCACAACGTGGATGACAATTACCTTACATACAAAATCTATTATTTCCTCATGCCATGCTCCTGCTCATGTCAGTAACACATCACTAAACATAGGTGGACCAAAGCAGTCAAACAAGCACCTCATTACAAGCCTGGATTTTTTTTTCCATTATATGAAACACCCATCACTGGTACAATGTCAAATGTGAATGAAGTACTTCTGATGGGAACTCACAACAGTGTCCAGCACTTTATATGAGGTATTTCTGGAACCGATTCAGTAGAGACTCGAACATGTGTTCAGGACCAGTAAAACCTCTGGGACATGAACACATGCTCTTGCTGTGCAGAAATAGTATGTTGAATCACCACTGTAAAATGGGTTTTCACAGCCAGCACCTGACACAATGATTTAACAACCTTACAGCATCTCGTCCAGAGGTAGCTGAGTGTGATGTTTCATGGTGTGCCACACTCAGTCCTCCTCCCCCCGACTTCCAGGGGACCCAGAGCATGCAGGGCACTGGCATTTATCCCCCAGCACAGCTCCTCTGGGTAAGGTTAATACCTTCAGTTCACAGGGGTTTGGGAGCCAGACAGGCAAACTGAAGAAGAATAAGCCTCTCTCAGAAGGAGACAAGCACACGAAAGAGGTTGCCCAGCAAAGTCATCAAAGCAAACAGCATGAATGAGACAGTGTTGATGAAGACAGAAGTGGCATTGAGGGCTGCAGTAACAAAGCGGGGCAGTGACATGAAGATAAGTGGCAAAGTAATTGGCTGGTTGAGCCAAGTGTATCCATATATTCTGCCTGCCAGCAACCCATGCAAATGGACACCAGGCATGGAAGAGCTAAGTGCCTGTTTATGTAAATATATTCTAGATGGTGACACAAACATACATAGCAGCAAACACTTACTAAACACAGCCAGAGGTTTCTGAGGGTATCTGAGCTAATTATTATTAACCTCCTTTGCATCTACTGCCAGTGAATGAAGGGTTTTCTCCCTGAGTTTTCTTACTAATTATTCTCAAAAGTCAGAGTTGTGTCCTCTACATTTGACCCTGTAAAAGTCTGCCATATAAATCAGACTCTTGACATTACAAAGGTGTCACATTTCCAGGCCAGTTAGTTTCTGGCTCCCTACTCCAGCAAAAAAAAATGGCTAAAAGCCAATTTTAGCAGCTAAGTGGATTGTCAATTTATAAAGAGATTCCCTAAGAAGCATAAAGTTAATAACATTTTTCAGTGGAGCAAATCACACAACCAGAGACTGGATCCATGAAACAAAATACAAAGCTGTGAGAGAGAACAAAATAAAGAATAAAACGTGATAATTCTGATGAAATAAAACAAATAAATGAAGGAAAAACTGAAGTCTTCTCACAGGGATAAAGAGAAGAGAGGCTGAGAAACAACATTCGGGTTCAGTTACCATCCAGCACAGACCAATTGATAGGAAATCATGAAGAACAATGGCTTTTGCTTTTTGTTTGTTATTTTATTATTCCTTTCAAAACAACTGTGCTCTGAAAGGTTCCCTTTGAACCATACATGCCACAAGCAGGAGATTAAAAGGCCTGTAATCACACCTCACCATTCTGGCTTCTCTGCAGGTGACAGTGGGGATGAGGTTGCTTCCATTGAGGAGAGAGTCTAGCTGTTAGGATTTATTTGTTTAATTAACTGCTTTATTTTCCTCTTTTCTTCCTAGAAGCAGCTGTTAAATCACTCCAATCTCTCTGTTCCGAAGGAACCTCATCCATTCTGAAGGAAGGCGCTCTTCAGGCCAAGCTTTCCCCTGACCAGAGCCCCATCAGGACACCTCTGGCCAGGGAAAGATTCGTTCCTGCAAGTGCTAAGTTTTATTTTCAGTCCTGTTTGGTTGATTCTCTGGCAGTTTTGATTTTCCTTTCCATTTTTGTCTGTCCCAAGTACTTTTCCCTGCTTGCTGAATGAGTACATTGAAATACTTGCTTTCTTGCTAGTGAAACAATTTAGTATTTAAGTGTAAGCTTAAAGCAGTGTCAGTGTGTAGGTACACCCTGAGTTAGAGCACATGCCAAGAGGGTTCCATTCCTTGATCTACCACTCACTAAATTGGTCACCTTGCTTCAGATTTCACCCTTTTGTGAGATGGGATAATGACCCTTCCTAACTCATAGGGCAAGGATGTCATTAATATTTGGACTTGGTTTCAGATTCTTGAAGAAGAGCTTTTCCATTATATCATTTCCCTATTCTGGCCAGCCCTGGGGCCAAAGATGTGACTGCAGTTCCACCTCCAGTAGTGCCAAGTCTGGTGGGTGTGGTGCCATCACCTGAAACATGTGGTGCCTTTGCAATGAATGTTGTTGGAAAGAAGAGGGTTTTTTAAAGCAAAACCTCGATTTGAACCTCTGTGAACTTCAGGAAGGTTTATGTTCAACTCCAGCTCCCAATTCAGCTGCTTGGGATCACCAAAGACAAACCTATGAGTGAAAAAGCACATGAAGTTGCAAGAAAAGGGAAGAAAGGGGACAGCAGCTGAAAAAAAAAAAAGATATAACGAAATAAGTGAACAGAGGAAAAACACAACAAAAGCTGAAAGTTCATCAGATCTGCATGCAAGGAACTGGACTCATTTCAGAAGTGGAACTGAAGACTGTTTAGGATCTGATTTTCTGGGGCTCAACTGCCCCAGTGCCAATGCCCTACAGTGCTGACACAGGCTGTACAAAACACGGGCATGAGCTGTGAGTGCCTTGATGGAGGGCACAGAGATCTGAAATGAAAGAGCAAACAGTGCAAATGCCATTCCAATTCCCTGGCAGGAACACAGTCCCTTAATGATCTCCTAGAGGCACATCAGGTAACAGAAGCAGAGGATTCTTAGCCCCTGCCACAACTGTTCAGAGTCCCCAGACACAGAAGGATGTGGAGTGATTAATGTTTAATTGTGAATGCCAACCCCTTGCTCCTGGAAAGAGGATGGAGATGCTCTTGCTGCTGCTGCCCCACAATGGGCAGATGATGTACATATATAACTATATATATCTATATAAATATCTATATTTGCATGCAGACTCTGTGCTCTGAGGGGAGTCACCCTTTGTTTCTGCAGTGTCTGCAGGTTTCTGTGACTGATCTTACACTGAACCCTAAGATGGAAAATCAAACCCAAAATTGATGGATTGTTCCTGAAAGGGGCCTGGAATTGAATCCAGCCCTCAGCAGGTACAGTGTTACACAGTCCCTTTTCTAAACTGCCATGGCCTGACTCTGATAATCACAAAAATACATATCTGTGTATTTATTACCACTTTGGCACACACCACACATAACTTAAATACCATTTCCATTTCCCTCAAACCCACCTGCAAATGAATTATTTAGTGTGGAGCAGGGACAGAAGTTGACATGTCTGACATATGAATGCTGTAGTGTTCCTCTACCTGCAGAGCTGGAGCTCCCAGTTAATTATCCAGCCTTGCTGCTGTGTGCAGGATCATGTGTCTTCAGGACCTTAATAAATCAAGGCTTACTTGGCACTGTTGTGGTGTGTGAGGCTGAGCAGGTGCTGAGCTGGGAATGCTGATCTGAACTGGGATTGCAATAGCAGGACACAGTGGCTCAGCCTGCTGGGTTTGAAGCTCAGTGTTTGCTCTCAGTGTGTTCTCTACCACTGAGCTTTGGGCTGGGAAGTGCCTTTTGCCATGTTTATGTCTCGGCCTAATTCACCCCTCTGTGTAAGCACAACACGAGGGTGATCATAATGGTTTTTAATATGTCATGTTTTCCCCTTGAACGTGGTTTAAAAGCTGTCATTTCAACACAGAGGCCCTACTAAAGCATTATTGTGGTTAGGGCTGAAACACCCACACAGACACAGCACGTGCTGCTGCTCCAGAGCAAGGACAGACACACAGAAACATGCTCTCAGTTACTATTCCAAGGAGACAGTTTATCTGTAAATCAAACATGTGGCACACTTTGCTTCAGATTATCCTCTTGATGCACCAAAGCAGCATCTAATCAGCTTTCACTCTAACAAACACAGATTTGTGTCATAAGTGATGCAGGAAATAAACACACAGTCTCACTCTGCACTCAGAGATCAATAACAATCTTCTCCCACGAGGCTCTGAGGTGTTCTGTGTACAAAGCAAATACCAGCGTGGAGAAAGGAGAACTTTGCGTGATGTGAAAACTCGGGGGGGGATTAGAAACACTTCGTCAGTCAAAGATTATGTTACAGTCCTGCAGTACTCTATACAGAACTGCAGAACCAAATCCTGATTGTTTGAACATAAGGTGAAAGAATTACATTTCAAGTGCACATTTTAATAGAGGAATTCTTAGAGGAATCCTTGTAAGAAACAGAAACAGAATAATTTCTTTTGCTTTGGGAAAATGTTTATCACTGCGTCATTGCTAATGAGAAAATGAGGCTTTCTGAAATTCAGTACTTTATAGTATACCTTAAACTCTTCTGAAAGTTCAGCCTAATCAGAGAACTAAGGATTCTGTAATTGTATGTAAAAGTCTGTAATTCTGTGTAAGAGTTTTACCCAGATTTTCATTCTTGACTGCAGAGCTGTGTTAAGATACGTTCAGAATTCCTGTTTTAGTTGTTACTCTGCTTACTCAGACAAGTTCTATTGATCTCAAAGAGCTTTGTGTACACATAAAACCAGATTAAAAGCTGTGAAAGACCAGCTTTTTGTCTTTAATTGTAAGCCTCGGGGAATCTGATTTATTCTCCTGACCTTTAATTCAGACATTTTTTCCCACTTCTAACTCAAGGAGAGGCAGCAACTTGAAAAAACTCAGCTTCCAAAAAAGTCATACCTTTTTTTTTGGTAGGCTGAAATAGATGATTAGTTGGGAAACTTCCTCTCTGGAGCAGCAGGAGCAGATGAGGGAGCTGGGAGGGCTCAGCCTGGAAAAAGGAGGCTCAGGGGGGATCTTGTCTCTCTTTGCAACTCCCTGACAGAAGGGGGGTACCGGGGGGGGGGGGGTCGGGCTCGGCTCCCAGGGAACAAGGGACAGGAGGAGAGGAAACAGCCCCAGGCTGTACCAGGGCAGGCTCAGGTTGGACATCAGGAGGAATTTCTTGCTGGAAAGGGTGGTCAGGCCTTGGCAGGGGCTGCACAGGGAGGTGGTGGAGTCCCCACCCCTGGAGGTGTCCGAGGAACGACAGCACGTGGCACTCAGCGCTCTGGTTTAGTTGACAAGGTGGTGATCAGTCAAAAGTTGGACTTGATAGAGGGCTTTTCCAATCTCAGTGGTGCTGTGACTCCGTGAAGTTCAACCCTCCGTGCGGTGATCAGAGGCACGGGCAGTGCTGCCTCTCAGGGTGGCGGGCGGGTCACAGAGCGCCCGGAGCGCGGGCTCGGTGGGCGCCGTGCTCGGCATGCCCCGGCCCTGCTCCAGCCTCCATGAGCTCCCCACACGGAGGGCAGCCCTCATGCTCCGTCCGCGGGGCATCGCCGGCGGCGGCTCCACAGCCTAGAGACGCTCAGGGCTCCTGGACAGCACTGGGAGAGCGGGAGGGACGGGGGGCTGCAGCTGTGAAATGGGGGCACAACTGGGGGACCTGGGATCGGGGCGCTCAGCCCCGCTGTCCCTGACGGATCGGGACTGGGGGGCTCAGCCCTGCTGTCCCAGAGGGACAGGGATCGGGATGCTCAGCCCTGCTGTCCCAAAGG
>JAWWLV010000018.1:19610041-19648347 GCA_035041135.1 Platyrinchus mystaceus | reverse complement strand
GACAGGGATCGGGATGCTCAGCCCTGCTGTCCCAGAGGGACAGGGATCGGGATGCTCAGCCCTGCTGTCCCTGAGGGACAGGGATCGGGATGCTCAGCCCCGCTGTCCCAGAGGGACAGGGATCGGGATGCTCAGCTCTGCTGTCCCAGAGGGACAGGGATCGGGATGCTCAGCCCCGCTGTCCCAGAGGGACAGGGATCGGGATGCTCAGCCCTGCTGTCCCAGAGGGACAGGGATCGGGATGCTCAGCCCTGCTGTCCCTGAGGGCTCTGAGGGACGCGAGGCCGTTCCCGCCGAGCCGCCCGGGGCAGGGGAGCCTCCCGGCCACAGGGCGGCGCTAGAGAGCGGCGCGGCGCTGGGGAGGGGCGCTCTCGGTGACAGTGACGTCATCGCGGCGCGACGGCGGCAGTTGCTGTGCGGGCCGCTCCCGGGGCGCTCTGGCCGGATCGCTCCCACAGAAATGAGCACGCAGGTAAATAAACACACCGCCTCGGCTCCGCCGGCTGCTGGTTTGGCTGCTTGTAGGCTGCTCCTCTGTAATATTAATTATTTTTTCTTTCTAGTACGGTATTCTCTTCAAGCAAGAGCAAGGTGAGCGAGCGCTGGCGGGCTGGGCACTGTTGGTGTTCTGGGGCGATCGAAGTTGGTAATGGCAGGTGTAGGTGTGAGCAGAGCCGGTCACGGCTGTGTAAGGGATAGATGTGAGCAGCCCAGAGGTTGCCGTGCTGTTTGTTCAGCGGTGCCTTGGGTCACACAACACTCGTGTGTTGTGAACCAACGCAGAGGGGCTCTGGGAGAGGAGGGCTACTGCCAGCACTGCACTCAGCCATCTCAGCGCTCACCAGCGCCGCTTGTTGCCTCCTGTCAGCAGAAACCACTGAATCTTTCATTTCTGTGCTTGTCTTCCCCTCCCAGCCCACGATGATGCCATTTGGTCGGTGGCCTGGGGGAAAAATAAAAATGATGGTTCTGAAACGGTGATCTCTGGTTCTCTGGATGACCTGGTGAAGGTCTGGAAGTGGTGAGTGCTCCATGTTTTAACCCGTTTTAGGCCTTGGAAATAGTCAGTGTGGATATACAGCAGTTTTGGACTTCCACAGTGCACAGGGATTGAGAAGTTACACCAGGGAAGGGGTGGGCTGGCACACAACTTCACTGGTGGGGGGGGGCTTTCTCTTGGAGGGGGGGATTCTGGTGGGCTCTGATTGCCACAGAATGAGAACCCCTTTGGAAATGCACATTAGACTTTACATGTCGTCTGCCAGACAACACCTGATTTGTTTCTAAATCAAGGAATGAGAAATGAGACAGTTTGGAGATGTGTCCTGTGACAGGAGTAATGGGAAGGGAGTGAAAGAGGAAATGACAGCTTGCTTTTTTATTAAAAAAGAAACAAATCCCGATAACCCTCATGGAGGTGCTT
This sequence comes from Platyrinchus mystaceus, assembly GCA_035041135.1. Taxonomy (NCBI): domain Eukaryota; kingdom Metazoa; phylum Chordata; class Aves; order Passeriformes; family Tyrannidae; genus Platyrinchus; species Platyrinchus mystaceus. The sequence continues at coordinate 19,646,924 of JAWWLV010000018.1, read as the reverse complement.
TTGCAAAGAAGTTTGTCTGTCCCTTGGGCCAAGCAGTGTGAAGTGTGAGCTGCACTTCAGTGACATGGGGAGCTTGGGTATGATTATAACCATGTCCTGCTGTGCTGACAGAGGAGCTTTGGCTCTGTGGGCACCCACATTTTTGGGTGGTTCACAAACTGAGGGTGAAGTGCCTGCTCTGCAGGAATGTGGGCAGTAATCGACCGGTCAGTTCTTTGAGTACAGAGAGTTTGTGCATCACTCTCTTCCCATTCCATGGGTGGAGTTGGATCCCCCTTGAATTAAACTGGAGGAACGTGGGTTGTGTGTTTGCTTTGGGGATCACTCAGCACCCCCAGCTGTTCATGACTGGGCTTCCCTTCCCTTTGCCCGCCAGGAACGATGAGAAGCTGGACCTGCAGTGGACTCTGGAGGGGCACCAGCTGGGGGTGGTGTCAGTGGACATCAGCCACACCGGTTCCATTGCAGCCTCCAGCTCCCTGGACGCCCACATCCGCCTCTGGGACCTGGACACGGGCAAGCAGGTCAAATCCATCGACGCCGGGCCTGGTGAGTGCCAGGGCTCAGCTGCTCCTGCTGCCAGGGCTGCACAGGGCTGGGTATGTCAGGGGACTGCTTGGGCTGGTTTAATCTTTATCTGCAAAACCTGCAGTGGTTTTGTGAGCTCGGCACAAAGCAGTGCCAGACAATCATACATTTATTTTTATGCCTTCTCAGACACAGGTGGAAAGGCTTTTTTGCTGTGTGCACAGAAGCAGGAGGGAAACCAGGTTGCTCTTACAGATGCACTGATAAAAATACCCTTGATCAAAGAAATAATTCAAATGCTTACTCAGACTAATTTACAGAGAAACTCTGCACTGAATCTGAGCTCTGTGTGTGGTGCTTGTTTATGCAGCACATCCAGCCCTGAGTGAGCAACTCAAAGCATTTGTCAATGTTAACAATGGTAACATCCTCCAGGCTGGAATTCAGGGCCTAAGATCTTATTCCAAGTATTTCATTGGTCCACTGGCAATCACTAATTGTTCTTGAATTAGTGTGTTAGGTGATGAATAATTCAAGAACAACCTTGCAGTGTTTTTGGTAATTAATATTAAGCTTATAGAGAAACACTTGTGAATTGCATTGTGCCAGATAAACACATTGCACTGCTATAAAAAATGCTGGGTTTTTACCTTCTGTTGCAGGAATGTTGCCCTGTGTTATGTTTGTGTATCTGCATTTCTCCTGCACCTTCTGTGCTTTGCTGGATAACCAATGTTGCTTTCTTTCACTGGTTTTAATAGTTTTTGTATTAGGGGAAAAGTAAGAATTTAGACTTAACTGAGGCAGTCTTAAGTTCTCAATTTATTGTTCCAGAATGGTCTAATAAGATCAGGGTCTTACTATAAAATGTTTGACTAGACATAAATAAATGGCTCGAGCTGTGCTCCATTAATTACACAGAAGGGGTAACTTGCATGAGTAGAGTTGAGAGTATTAAAGAGTAGTTTGAGGGTTAAATGTCTAAAGAGATGCACACAGAGCTGACAGTGTTGAACAAGAACTAGAAACAGGAGCCAGGGGTGCAGCTAACTCATTGTTTCTTTTTAACACAGTTGATGCTTGGTCCCTGGCTTTTTCACCTGACTCCCAGTACCTGGCAACAGGAAGTCATGTGGGGAAAGTCAATATTTTTGGTGTTGAAACCGGAAAGAAAGAATATTCCCTGGACACCAGAGGAAAGTTCATCCTTAGCATTGCCTATGTAAGAAGCACAACTGATAACTTCTCATGTGAAATTGCTGTCACAGTGATCTGTTGCAAATAGATATCTTTGTAAATAGGTATTTTTGTTTCCATCTGTTGGTTTATCTCCACGTAACACTAAATGACAGCCATGTTTGGGTAGTTCCAAGCACAAATTGTGTGACATTTCCCTCCCCCTGCATATATGGAAAATACCCTTTGCTCTTGCTTAGACACATATTGTGAGTAAGTCATCATAAGGATTTCTGGAGCCCAGGGGAATGTCAGGGGTTACACAGCACAAATGCACACAGATGTTGAATCCCACTTGCTGTGTTTTATTACAGAGCCCAGATGGAAAATACTTGGCCAGCGGAGCAATAGATGGAATCATCAATATTTTTGACATTGCAACTGGAAAGCTCCTGCACACACTCGAAGGTAATGGTTTGGTATTGGCAGTACCCAAGTGCTGGCCTCCTTCCCCAACAGAATTAAAGGATACAGTGCAAGTCAGAATGAGCTACAACAGCCATGGCATAAATAAGTTGATGTATTTGTCCATTACACAGTATGTAGTTATTTAATGTGCTCTAACTTCAACAACTGTAAACTCAGGCTTGCATCATAAAACCCTTTCAGAAGACACAGTCAGTGATACCTCAGTAAATTCTTAAATTGCAGAGGGAAACAAGCTAAGCCACATGTGTGCTGCCAGGCATATGGCTTTTCTCATGGTATCAGTTCTGTAGCAGTTTATTGCTGTTCTAAAAAATAACTGACTGTTTTATGTGGTGGAAGACGAGCATTTTTCTAACAAATAAATGGGCCCTTAATGCTCATGTGATTTCTGCCCAGTTTAGTTCATCAAAAACCCACAACCCACTTCAATATAAAATCATCCTATAAAATATGACAGAATTTCTAATAAGGATCCACAGCTGATAAAAATGAGATACTCTTTGTGTTGCAGATGCCTTCCAAGTTGAGAATGACTGTCCCTTCCCATTTTCTGTTGTGGGGAGAGGCCTGTAGAGCCTGAAGAGGCTGCAGGGGTTGAACAGGGGATGCTGTGCTGGTGCAGCTGTCCTGACTAAGGGGATGGCTGCATTCTGAGCCCTGTGTCTCTGAATTGCAGGTCATGCCATGCCCATCCGTTCCCTGACGTTCTCCCCTGACTCTCAGTTGCTGGTCACGGCCTCAGACGATGGATATATCAAAATTTACGACGTGTAAGTTGGGCTCTGCAAGGTGTGCTCACAGGAGAGCAGCTTTGAGGGAGGCTGAGACTGCCAAAAACACATCAGACCTTCTGCTCTCTGTAATTCCCTTCAGCTTTTCGTGACGTATGTAACAAATAAATCATAACATTCTAATTAAAAAGTGCATAGGTAGGTGACAGACATAACTTGGAAACAAATTACTTTCCTCATATTTGCCTGTAGGGAACAGGCTGGTTGTTTTGTGTGTCTGTCCCGGGAGTTTGTGTTCACCCTCTTTAAACATCTGCTCTGTACCCAAGAAATCATATTTATGACCCTGGAATCCACAAGGCAAATGTTAAAATCTGTTCTTTCCACAGGCAGCATGCAAACTTGGCTGGCACCTTAAGTGGTCACGGATCCTGGGTTTTAAATGTGGCATTTTGTCCTGATGACACCCATTTTGTTTCCAGGTATTGAGGACTTTTGTTTATGCTCACTGGGAAAAACCAAAAAAACAAAACAAAACAAAATTTATTTTTATAAAGGGACATGTATCATAAAAAGCAAATGTGTACAAACTGCAGTGGGATCTATAATGGAATAAAATGCAATAAGAGATTCAAGAGCCAATACCAGTTGTAGTGAATAGTATTTTATGGTGTAAGTCACCCCACTGCAGTGCAGTTCCCTACAAGGTGAAGGACACCTGAGAAGGGCTGTTTGATTCTAAATACCTGAAAAAGTGCTGTTGAATGCAAAAGTACAGCCTAAGGTACATTACTGTACCTGGGCTGTAGTGTTAGTTCTTAAAGCAGCTCAGGCAGCTGGGGGGACAAGGGGATGGAACAGAAGTTTCCTTATCCAGAGAACTTGCCTGAAAGAATTTTTTGGCCAAAAGGGAAGTCTTCATTTTCACACTGCAGATATTGGGACAGTAAATGTATTTTAAAGGTTAACTGGGACCTGGCAGAAGGTGCTCTCCTTGGCTACTTCATCCCTGTGTTAGAGGGGTGAAAAGGGGGTTCCTTGAGTCTACCATAGAGCCCTTTTAGTGTTTGCATTAAACTTCAGTTCATTTATTACTTTAAATATTGATCAGCATTATTTTTCTTTCAGTTCATCCGATAAAAGTGTGAAAGTTTGGGATGCTGGGACAAGGACCTGCGTTCACACCTTCTTTGACCACCAGGACCAGGTATGACTGTGATTCCCTGGGTCACTCTTCCCAGGAGAACTTGACTTGCAAGAGTTGTGCACATTTGTGCTCCCCCTGGGGCTGCAACAATGCAGGAACCTAAAAGTGTTCCTGATTATTGAACTTTCATTAATCAACTTAATATTGAACTAATACTCCAAAGAGTGAAGGTTGATCTCTTCCAAGGAATTAACATTTTTCACGCCCAAATAAGGGCAATCCTGAGTGGCCAAGAGCCTTACCAGGCTGTATTTGTTACCTTTGGCTGGGATCTTACTTGTTGCTGTCACTGGCACACCATGTGCACGTGTAAGGGGGAAATGCTAATTTAAAAGGATGGAATTATCTAAGCAGATGCCTGAAAGCAGCCTTAAAACTTGGGACTTTTTCCTCCTCCAAATGTAATACCGTGGGATTTTTAAAATATATAATTGCTCAATTAACAAATGTTCATTTACTAATAAATAATATTTATGAATAGTATTATTAATAAAGCTGAGAGGGGAGAAGTTAGGTCCCTTCAGTTTGTGCAACTGTCTGAAATCAGAGGACTGACCTGAATTCTGCCAAGTTTTGCACTGGTAAGGAAATGTCTCTCTCAAATAGCCCAAGGATAAACTAGATCATTCTTCAGCCCCTCATGATGGTCAGTCTGCATGAAAAACATCTCCTCTCTTGCTTTCCTGCACTGTAAAATACTATTTTCAGGAAGGGCCACTGCCTGGGCAAGAGTGAAAATGCTGAGGTTGATTTAGGCAACTTTCCAGCCTTTTTCAAGTATCTTTACATTGTGTAATCCGTTGTCATGGGCTGCAGGAGCTTGTCCTGCTCCTAGATGGCAGTGTCCCTCTGTGGGCCATCAGCCTCATCTGCTGGGAGAGCAGCAACCAGAATTGCAGCAGCTCTAGTAAGGAATTTTAATTGATCCTCCCTCTTCTGCTTGTTGTAATAAATAAAACTGCCACCAAGACATCCTTTTTATTTGTCCTCTGTTGATAACCCCATGTATCTTATTTGCAGGTTTGGGGAGTGAAATACAATGGAAGTGGGTCCAAAATTGTATCTGTTGGAGATGACCAAGAAATCCATATTTATGACTGTCCAGTTTAGATGTCTCCACTCAGACCCTCTGGGGAACTCCTGGGGCAGTTTCAAGCACTGCTCCTGCCCCATGTCATTTTTTTAGTATGATAAAACCATTTCATACTGACCTGCCAACCCCGATGTGTTTATATCCAATGTTGATTTTGTTTAGCATGAGGGAAAAGCCTTACTTTTTTAAAATAAAAGCTACAGATGCAAGTCCTCATGTCTAATCCTTGGAATAATGTATTTTTGGAAATATGGAGTCAGGGGTGAAGTAACTGCTCAGTTAATCTCCCCTGCCTTTCTACATAAATAGACTGGAGTTGGAGAGCATTGGCCAAGTCTTATTTTAGCAGAAGGGAGGGGGCTGAGGCTGGAGCAGTGGGCAGTGACAGCCTGGGCTCATCCTGCTGCTGTCCTGGGGACTGCACTGAACACCTGTCTCAGCAGTTGTGGGGTACACTGAGCTCACGCACCGTGGTTTAACTGCCCTAAAACATGCCAGTTGTTTCCAACCCTCACTTAATACAAACATTGCTGGAAAATAGGTCTAAAAAGCTTTGATGTGATCATTGCTCTGGGGTACCTGGTCATGTCACAAGCAGCAGCTCTGGACCCAAAGCCTGGGGGTTTGGTTTATTCATCCTGGTTACCTTAGGCATAAGTGTACAATGCCCTGGAGGAAGTAAAAACTTTTCTAGGGAAGGCTGAAATACAAAGCTGGAGCTTCTGAAAAGGCACAGTTTTATTTGGAAGTATTTGCCTGTATGTAACAAGTTAAGCTTGTAACCTTGAGTCACACACACACCGAGAGAAGCGGCTGAAGGAAGGCAACTGTAAAGCCAGAGGAACACAGGGCAGAGTGGGAGGAGGCAGGGAGGGGGAATGCTCCTGAAATACTCCCTAGGCAGAGGAGTCTGAGCTTAGAAAAACTTAAGTAAAGGGGGCTCAAGAGTGGCTCAGAAAGTCCAAGAGAAGCATGAGAAAATGTGAAGTACTATTTATTATAAGTTGTTCTGCTATGTTTTATTCTATGAAATTAATTTTCAAGTATGAAAGTATTTACATAAGACACTCCACTTAGCTTCTATCCATATTGCCCAAGTCTTAGAAATAGCATAGGTGAAATAAATTGAGAACCTTCACAGCAAGGAAAACGTTTACCAACTCAGCTGGCCCTCACCTCTGTGACATTGGCTTTATATAGAAAGACTACGAGAACACAATATAAATTAGTTACAAAAAAGGTGATACTGACAGCGCAGCAACTCAATTTGCTGAACACAAAAACCACAAGCAGTGGCTATTACAGCCATGCAGTTTTCATTGTGAAAATTTACATGGTAGATGCCATCCCCTCCACCTTGCTTTAAGATGTCTGACACTGTACTCCTGTTCTTGGACCCTCCTCGTCTTCCTCGTACGCCTCTCCCGCGCTGTTCCGGTAGGTTTGCTCGTTGGGATCAAAATCCTCCAGGTCCACCTGATCCATGTCGTCTGTGACCATCACATCTTCTCGGGAAGGGAGCAGAGCTTCCAGCAGAGACAGCTTCTCCCTTGGGAGCCAGTAGTGCTCTGGAAACTGCACCTACAATTGTAGGTGTTTTTTAATGAGCAGTTACCACCCCTGGCGCAAACATGGGCACCGTGGCTACAGGTGAGTATTTAACTTACCAAGAATTGTATAATTAGGCTGCCTTTGTCCATTGGGGATTTGTAGACAGGCATCCCTTCGTTGTAGATACACTTTAGGTCACCGTGTTTGATCACCTCACCTGCAGGGAGGCAGGAGTTGTGAGTGAGCTCGTGTGGTGTGACAGGCCCTTCACGACCCCACAGAGCAGGGCTGTGCACAGGCAGTGTTCTCACAGCCCCTCAGGGACAGTCCAAGCAGTTCACAGCACTGAAAATACTAAAGCCAAGCCATTCGGGCAGTTTTCTCTACTGTAAGAGCAATCAGCTTTTCTTGGCACAGCCTTCAGGCTGAATGAACAGATAATTCAGCAGAATTTAAGATTCTCGCTTCTAATATATTTTCCTGGCTATTCACCAGCTGAGGCTGAGCTTTATTAAGCAGCATTTGACAGCTTTAGCTATAACTCTGCATGTTTTAGAAGGAGTGACAACAAAGAACCAAATAAATTAAATTACTGCTCAGTGTAGTTTGAATTTGTTGCATCATCTGATTAGAAAAAAAAACAACCCAAAACAAAGAAAAGAATCTCCCCAAAAAACTCCAGTCCAGACACAATGAAACAGGCAAGCAGTTGATACAGCTTACATAGACCTACCTGGCCTAGATGTTATGACAAGAACTCTGTTATCCAGAGTCTCAATGGTCTTTTTGAAACCACATAAAGCCTCTGAGAGTTGAATTCTCATTTTTGTGATTAAGTCATGCCCTCGTCTCTGAAAGACACTGTGATCCTTTTGATCAAGCACAATTATAACATCACCAGGCTCCAAATCAGGTTCCTGGTCACCTTCTCCATGGAAGACTATCTTCTGACCATCTTTCATACCTGGGGAAGAGAAACCCATTTATTCTCAGCAGAACTAACTGCAGGCTGACATCAGGGACAGGGCACAAATACACAGTCCTTACCTTTATCAACATGGACTTCGATGATCTTTTTCTCTCTCACCACCTTACAGCCATTGCAGTTGTCACACCTGTCCTTGGGGTTTATTCTTTCCCCTTGGCCTTTGCATTCTGGACACACAGTTTGGATTTGCTGTACCATGCCAGGTCCAATCTGCTGGACTATGACTTGCATTCCTCTTCCTTTGCACACAGGACATTTTTCTACTGCCCCTCTCTTTCCACCATAACCTTGGACAAAAGAGTTGGATTGGATCTCAGTCTCAGGAACAGTTACTCTGCAGCAGTCAGGCTGGAGCTCACTGACTGCAAGAGCATCTTTAAGGTAACTTAAGAGTAGTTCAGTAATGAAATTTAGTTGCCATCACCAAAAACGTGCCCCATAAGCTGGAAGCTTCCCCAAACAAAATGCTTGTACAGCTTAGTATTAGCCTCTGCCCCACCTCCCAGGAAATCCTGGTTTCCAAGGAACTACCAGCATACCAAATTCAAGACCCAGACATTCCACTAATAACTGGAAAAGAATCTGCTAAATATTTAACAGAGTACTAAGATACAAGACCTTATTAAGATCTACCTCAAAGGAGAGGCAGAGTCATTATGGATACTCAGCAACTGTACAGTGAGTTGCATAACACAAGCTAGACTCCTACCCACAGCAATTAGAAAAGGTTCTACAGAGCAGACATTTACATTCAAGTTCTGGATGCAGATCCTTTTAATTTAGGTCCCCCTAACTATAACTCAGCAAGTTTTAGTCTGCCATTAGAACAATCACTTTATACCACTGTTTCAGGTTTGTTCTTGGATAGGCATCAATAAGAACTAAATAACTTGCAGACTCCTAGGGAGGAGAGGGGAAAGTAAGAAAACCTCCACACTTTATTCTCAGCCCCAGACATTTCCCATACACCAAAAAATCCCTTGAAGTAAGAGGGGTTTGAAAGCACTACTTGTTTTGTGGGTTTTTTTACCTTCACACTTTGCACAAATAACATTCTTTTGCAGTGCCAGTTTCCTTGTAATACCATTATATAAGTCTTCAAGAGAGACACCTAACTGGTGCACAACATTTTTGCCTTTAAAAAAAGCAAAAGGGAAAGGTTAATACTTGTTCAGCCGTTGTGAAGACAAATGTTCATGCACAGTCTCACTGAAGAAATGCAAACTTCATTCCAAACTCTGAACACAGCTCAGCCCCCTTAAAAGCATGTGCAGTTCCATCAGCTTCCACTAAGCTGCACCCATTTATGTCCAAACATAAAAGTTGAGCTGTAATTAAGCAAAGCATCATTAAAGCCACCCTATCCCTGCCCCTACTCTTAATTTTACAAGCTTAACTGAAACAGCAAGATGCAAGGACACTACCAGCTTCAGATCTGTGAATTTATAAGTTGCTGTTATGCCTACCTATGAATGTCCATGCCACTTCATAGCATAATTTCAGTGATTTTACAGCAAGTCACTACTTGCTCCTTCAACAGGCATTGGGCATGGAAAAGACAAAAATCATACTGTGCTTTTGGTAGCACTCTGTGCTCAAGTTTCACAGAATTTCTCCCAAATATTTTCATGGGATTTAACATTACTGAAGTTTAAGTTGATGGTGTCCTTTGAAGCAAGTTGCCCAAAGCATATGAGCAAGTGAGGCACAGATCTGGAAAAAGGTAACTTAAAACAGGTTTAATTCAACTGCAGACCTGCTAATAATTCCCCCTCCCCTACCGACTACCCACACCCCTTTAACAAAAACCAAACAGAACTTAGCAGAAAGATTGCTATGGCTAAGTTATGTTATCTACTGTATTAGAATCTTAATGCTAGAGGAACTAGAAAAAAAATCATAGTTTACTTATTCTATTGTTGCAACAAGTCATATCCACACTATGTGCACTTAGCAGAACAGCAGTACCATAGCACGGTGTTTTATGCTCAAGTGCATGGTTAGAGTTTCTAGAACTTGTTTAGAACTGAGTACCTCTTCTCTCTCTATTCATTCGGCCTCCACCACCAAAGAACATGTCAAAGATGTCCATGGGTGAAGAGAAGCTGCCGCCACTCAGGCCTCCTTCTTTAATAGCCTGCTCCCCACCCTGGTCATAGAGGTCCCTTTTCTTTGGGTCCGACAGAACTTCATATGCCTGGGATATAAGTTTAAACTAAAAAGAAAAAAGAAGCTCTGAACAGCTATGACCAAGAGGAAAAGTAACCCTCTCGTATGCAACTCCACCTTCAGACCCAGCCCCTACAGCCCCCTCCTGGAGCATTTGTGTGTTTCCAACAAGAAACTCCTAAAAGGGTATACTTTTGTGCAGGAAAACCACCCCTTTTCTCCCTCTCCCCCCTCCTCCCATATTTTAAGTGGGCTTAATTCAGAGGCACATCCAACTTACAGGCATATGCAGAGTAGACTTGGATGGCTGTGGTAGTTGTAACCACCACTATAAAGCCCTAACAAATCCATTTAGAGGGACATGGTGCTGTCCCCCGAACCTTGCAGGTCCCCAGCTGCTCATGGCCCTGGTGCCAGTCAGCCCTGAGCTACCCAGGGATCCTCCAGGCCTGCTGAGCTGGTACATCCAGCTACAACTGAACAGGGACTGATGTGACCACACACTGGGGCTGCTTACTCATCACAAACACCAGGACTTAGATAGAAATCAAAACACCCACTGTATCAAAACAATCAAGGTTTGTTTTTTTTGTTTTGTTTGTGTTTTTTGTTTTTGTTTTGGTTTGTTTTTTTTTTTAAATAGCTATAAAAAATTTCCTATTACTAAGATTACCAACTGAATTTTTAACCATAATTTGCTATTACTGAACTGTTACTTCCATTTAAAACTTGATTTGCTTATGATTGGGTAAAGTGGTGTAAGCAAAAAAAAAAAAAAGGCATGCCAAGAATAAAAGCAGAAAAGGTTACCTTTGACTACCGTTTAACTTGAGTTCTGTAAATTAGTATACTAGAGACATAAATCTGGAGTTTCTATTACTATGTCAAGGTATTATCAGACCAGCTTTTAGATAAACAATCCCACCCAGTTTTCCACAGTTCTCAGATGATGGTGCCCATTTACCCTCCTGGCCAACACGTGTTGCTGAAAGGATCTGTGCTGAGAGCATGTTTTTGTTGTACACAGTCCACCCATGTGCAGCCCAGTGATCCCCTGGAGGTGGTTATTACCTTGTACATCAGCATTAGCACCTTTCCCTGAGGAAAACCCCTCCTGTTCGGTGACACAAACCCACGCAGCACAGTAGTGCTGGCAGCTAGACCCACCAGCGGCCTGTGTAACAGCACGGCGGCCACTGGGACACTAAAACCACTTCCAGCTTTGCCTCTTTTAACCCGCACCTCTGAGACTGGTCTGCTGCAACCACGGGGACACTGGGAGGAACCACGTCCAAAAAGAAGAATTCTCGCATCCCCTCCGCCCCGCATGGGCCTCGCAGGCCTGTTAGAACTTGGGAGCGGGGGAGCCTCCATGTAATGGTGTAGGGAGGGCAAGGCAGGATTCAAACTACAACTGCGGGCCCGCCGGATGGAACAACGCTGCGGGGGCGCAACCCCTCCTGCGGCCTAAGAGGCCCGGCAGGACCCCGGCCCTGCCCCTCGCAGGGTCCGCCTCATGGCGGGCGGGCGGCCCAGGGGCCCCGGCCCGGCCCCGACCCCGACCCCAGGCCCCCGGCCCCGGCCCCGGCCCCGCGTACCCGCTCGCCCTCGCTGGGGTTCTTGTCGGGGTGGTACTTCAGCGCCAGCTTACGATAGGCGCGCTTGATCTCCTCGGAGGAGGCGTTGGGCTTCACCTGCAGGATGTCGTAGTACTCGGTCTCCTTCACCATGGTGGCTGTGGGTGCCTGCGGGAGGACGCGCCGCGTTACCCCGAGTCACCCCCGGCTCACCCCCGCGCTCGCCCCGCCCGGCGCCCCGCGGAGGCCCGTCCGGGCCGCGCTCACCGCCGCGGCCGCGCTAATCCCAGTGCCGCCGCTGCTCCCGGTGCCGCTCCCGGTGCCGCTCCCGACGCCCGCCGCGCGCTCCCGGCGCGGCCCCGCCCCCTCCGCGCCCTTTATACGGGCCCCGGCCGAATCTTCTGGAATGACGCCGCGCGTGACGTCACGGCTGGAACGGTCTGGAACGGCTGCGCGTGACGTCACCGGCGGCGCGCGCCGGGGCGGAGCCGGGTGTGGGACTCCGTGTCGGCCTGAGCGTGAGGCGGGGCTCGGGGTTTAATTTGAGATTTTAGAGTCAAGGGCCCTGAATATCCTTAATCCCACAGTCAGTACAGCTGAGCTGACAGAGGACAGGCTGGCTTTCCCACAGCACGGTTATCACAGAGACCTGTACATGGGCAATGGAGCTTGCCGCTCAGTATGAGCTGTAAACTAACATCCAGGCTGACGTGATAACGCAGGCTTATTCCTACCGCTTCTTTATACGTAATATGTATATACATGGTGAAAATTTATATTTCACTATGTATATATAGTGAAAGTTTCAACATCATAAATGTGTTAAACAGAGGCTTTAGATAGGCTTTTTGCTAGGGTTAAAATGTGACTGTGGAACTCAAAATATATTTTCAAACCCCCGTGTTTTATATGTTTGTGTTGCGGAAACAATAATTTCTGCCTAGGCCAGGAATCTTCCATCTGTGTCAGCTTCAGACAGACCTAAAAGCAGGAGGGCCTGGCTGGGGCTGAGGGGGCTCCTCCTGAGGGAGGGATGCGCTGGGGCAGCTCCCACAAACCCTGAGCTCCTCAGGGGCTGTTTCATGGCAGCCGCCTCAGCTGGCAGCGCTTTCCCTCCCTTCCCTGAGGAATCCATTAATTCCCATCGGGCAGAGCCTGGCGAGCACCCTGGTACGAACTGCCCCGTGCTGGGCAGTGGGTGCCAGCTGGGCCTCAGATCTGGTTAATTAATAGGTTGTGTTCCTGTTGCTTGGTTCCTCAGGATTTTGGGCCTTTTAAGTTAATTGGGCTGTGCCCCTGCTCTGTATCTGTTTGTCACTCACCCTTTCCTCAAGCTGGCTCAGAAGCTGGGGTAGTTTTCTTCTTTCTCCAGGCAACCACAGGTCCTGAGTTAATTATTTACTGCTCAGGGAAAAGAAGGTAGCTGGTGCTGGTGTGGGGCCTGAGCAAAAGCATGTTTTTGTAGAAGATGGCAACTTAATGCCCAAAAATCTCAAGTGAAAAATACAGAAAAGCTGTATGAACTGAGAACAGATTTTGTTTAAACTCGAATTGAGTAGAAACGCTTACAAGCCACTTTTTTATTCCAGGAAACAGCTCTTCATTCCAGTTTTTTAAAGCCAGAGCATCTCCCCTGGTTCTGATAACCCAAAGTTTGCAGTGCCCTGCCCTGCCAAGCCCAGCACAGGTTGGGACTCAGGAGGGCTGGGAAGCAGAGGCCTCCTGTGTTGTCTAACAGTGGGAAATGGAGAAAAAGAAAACGGGGCAAAAAAAAGCAATGTGGGGTCCAAATGAAAATTTGCCATCATTTAAAGCTCTGGTGCCGTTATAATGACCTTCCTACTGTATTTCAGGTAAGTGCTATTAGAAGATTGAATTAATGCAACCTGCTTGTATTAAACATGTGAACGTACTGAAGAAGGGGAAACTAATTACAGGAAAACAACCAAAATATCAGTGAAAGGAACAGTTCAAAACCACAAGAAAGAAATCACTCTTGGTAACTATTATTTTCTCTAAGCATAAATATTAGCAGCTGAACATGTAAATCTGTGTTTTGCAATTGTGAAATTATAGTGACAAATCAATCCAGAAATTATTTTCTAAAATAACTGTGATATGTTACTCTGTAAACTTGTTGGGTGAGAACTATATATCCCTTTTCTAAGGGAAAAAGACGGTTTATTGTAATAATGGTCTTCACCTTAAATTCACCATAATCCTGTAGTCCTGAACATAATACTTCTGTTTAAGAAGAAATGATAATTCTGTTAATAGTTTTGCAGTAGCTGAATGCTTCAGCAGGTGAGAAGCTTTCAAAGCACATATTGAATTTTAGAGCTCAATTTATAATATGTTGTAAAAAGACAGTATATAATTTCTGTGAGTAGAAATCCTTGCGTAGGTGTGTGTAGATATTGGTAAATAGAATAAGAACTCAGACTGGTGGGTGGTTTCTTGCTGTTAACATTTGTTACTAGTAGTAACAGCCCAAAACTTGGCTGGTATGGATCTTTGCTTAAGGGCATTGAGCCTCCTGCTTGGTTTACTTTCATTTTATTAGAGACAGCTATTAGGTTACATTGACTTTAAAATTCAGTATTTGTTTTCTCTGTCTTTGGTTCCAGTTGATGCAACTAAAGTCCTTATTTATTCAAAGAATTAGTGGGAAAAGTAGAAAGGGTTGGTGTTTTGGATAAGAAAAATAGGAGAGGTAGCAGTCCATGGGTATTCTTTGTATCATCACGTGCCTTTACAATGCAGACATATTTCCCAGCAATTGCAGTGCTGGTTCCTTTACTCAACCAGCCTGGTGATCAAGGGTGTCTGCACCCAGTTCTGTTCCTTTTGCTACACACTTTGCCCCCTTAAGTCTGTGGTTGTTAACCAGCAGTTGCCTCCCCACATTTTCAGATGAACAGCTAATTTCTTTCACTGCTCTTTCCCTTTCTTTCTCTCCTGCCACGTGTAACATGAATCACCTTGTCACTTTTTACTTGCCCAGTGTCAAATTTGTGTGTAGGTGCAAGCAGGAAAACAAGCAGAGAATTCCTGTTCCCTGCACGGAGGCAGGAGTGGACTGGGAAAGGGGAATAATTAGATCTGCTGCCCGTTTCATTTAATTGATTGTGAAACAGGTTCTGTTTGCACAAAACAAGAGTTAAAGCATTGCCTCCCCCCTGACCTTGGGAGAATGCAGCATCTTTATATGCCACAAGAATTATGCAATTATCTTTTAATCCCTGCTATGTCAAACACTCCTAGAATCTACTTGTTTGCACCTCTTGTCTTTTATCTGGCCATATTGCCATTTCTCCTTATTGTTGAAAGCAGCATCCTGGAGATGCAGGTAAGAGGACAATCTGCTGAATTGCAGCTTCTTGCAGCACCCTTGGTTTTTGTAAAGAAGTGCCAAGAATAACTTCTATTACAAACACCTGAAAAACCCCCCAGAAATCTAAGGGCTGGAAACTTGTGTCTGTTTTCAGTCACACTAAATTTGCATAAAGAGCTTCAGTAGTTCCTCAGGAAGGTGAAATTAGAACCACAGCGGACTTTCCTGAGTGTTGAGCTGGATTCTTTCAAGCATCCCAACCTGAATAGGCATCACAATTTCTACAAAGCTGTTAGGAAAACACTCTTTGAATAATATTTTTAACCTATCATGTTTAGTCTTATTAAAAATATACTTTAAAAAGTCAAGTATAACAGTTCCATGTAATGGCCCTTTACCAGTACTGGACCCACAATTAATACTTGAAAGGGATGTTTTACACAGAAATTTCTTAGGAAAATTGTTCTGCTATAGAAAGATCTGTATCTGCAATAAAATTGAAATGATGGCATTTGCTTTGAGCTCTTTCAGGGCAGTGTATAGCGAGTGAGTAGCATCTTTAGAGGATTTTTCTGAGGCAACTTTAATTAAAATAGGCATCAATCTGTAGTAATTAATTTTAATTGCTAGGAATGCAGAAAGAGTAAGAAAGACCTGTTTTCATAATACAATTTTTATTGGTCGGGGCTGAGCATCTCTAAGTGGTTTGGGCCTGTAGAAAATTTGACTGCAAATAGGGCAGGATAAAGGAACACCTGTAGGTAAATGTGAAAATGCAGCTACTTACTTTGAGTCTAAACCAATCTTTTCCCCAGAAAGAAGGAGCAAAATGGTTTCTGGATGTGCCTGCCCTCAGACCAACTGTTGTTTTGACCTGGTAGGATGTTCTGCCTCTCTCCAGTTGCTCAGAAACAGCTGCCTCTGTCTCCAGATGTGCATTTTCAGCTACTTTTCACCCCTCCCCAGAACTCTCTTCCTTAGCACAAATTGGTACTTACAGGCAAATCTGAGATATATTTTACTGGCACTCAGACTCCAGAAGCTTTGCACAAAGTAATGTCTTTTTCTCTGTATTTTTGTGGAACAGTTCCCTAGAAAGCAGAATACATTGTTCAGGAAAGCAAAAGGAAAATCCTGTTGCTGTGGTGTGGTCAGTGAGAGAAAACATTTTTACAGTGAGGTTGCAGTGTGGAAATTTTGGGAAATATTAATACATTCAGCTGGCTGTGCTTGTGGGTAGCAAAGGGGTTTGTGGGATAAACTGCTTCACCTGATGAAGGTACACGAGGCAGTCTTGTCTATGGATGCTGATTTGAGGATGGATAAATTCTCTATAGTTCTGCAAGTGGAGGGAGACATGGGTAGGGGTAAAAATCCTCCTTTCTCTAATCTGAATTAGAAATGAATTAGTATAAAAAACATATGTGAGTTTAAAAAGATGTTGCTTGCCTGGAGCTTTTCATTTTGGACTCTGCCCTCAGCATCATGTGCTCAGCCCAGGGTAGTGTAAATTGGTTGATCTTTAAGGTATGTGTTGAGACTCACTTGTTTAGTAAGATTTAAATTGAGACTTTGCCCCGTAATGTTTGAAGACATGTTTGGATTTAGAAGTTTACATAAACCCTGAGACCTACTCTCATTTAACAGTAACTGTGGAGTTAATGTTGTTTTTATTTTAGCTAAAATGTTTTAGGGGCCAAATTAAATCCCTAATTTTATGAGAAATTGGGAAAAAGAAAGCTCTATGAATGTATTGTGTGTGAGAGCTGTAAATAATCACAGTAAATGCAGTTAAGAGCCTTTGAGGAACATAGCAGGCTCCAATTAGTAGCAAGTTGAAAAGCTGCCAGGCACTGAGAGAACTGATACTGAAAATAATGAAAAAAAGATTAGAAGTGGGGCCATTTTGTAAAGAAATGTGACAAAGCCTTTGAAATAGGAAAGGTAAAGGTTATATAGAGTCTTGCTGGTGGCTGTTGTGGGGTGAGGGATTTGGTTTTTTAGACACAGTACTGGAAGACTGGAATAACAACAGGAATACCAGTTTAATATCATTATATCATGTTTGTACCAAAAAGTATTGTTTTATACTAGGATATTTGTTACCAGTTACATGACTTTAAAAAAGGCGGGGACGGGGGTTGTGCTATCACAGCAAGGAGCATCCAGAATTAGGCAATTCCCCCGTTCATTTTTTAGGTTTTATGGTGAAACATCAGCATTGTCATTCTCACCTCCCGGGTGAATAGCTGGGGGAGTGCAGAGCTCGGGGCAGTGTCGCGTTTGTGAATTAAAGCTGAAACATCCTGTCCCAGCCACGCTCCACCCACACTGGGGCTGACCTTGCTGACAACGTGGCTTTGTTTGGGCCCCTCTAGTGTTTCTCTTCGGGATCTTGTGGCAGCGCGAGTTTGTGGTGACTGTGTCTTCAACTCTGAGCTATCAGTTGCAAATTTGTGAGAGAGACCGACCGTAACTGCAGAGCAGAGGATGTGAACAGGGCGGGAGATCTCCTGCTCCTTCCCAGCTTCGTGTGCCTGCTGTCAATGCCCAGAAATCTTAACCTGTGGCTGCAAAAAGCAGCCCAGCCCACCACGAAAATTTAGTCTTGTGCAGCTCGTGTGCTGGTGGGTCTGGGCAAAAAGGAAAAGAATCATAGCATCAAGAAAGCTGTAGCATGGAAAAATCATTTAAGATGATTTCTTAAGCCTTTTCCTACTGAATTCTACACAGGTTGTCTGCCTCATTTGTTAGGATTTATTTCTTGAAACTTGAAGGGTGCCCAGAAATGGACCAGAACAGGCAGATTTTGTGTAGAACTGTTTGGTACAGCTTGAGCCTATTGTTTGAGTGACAGGAGTGTTTGTAGCTGACAACTGCAGGAAACCTACAGTTTGTCACAGTGGTGAGTTTTCTGTTACAGTCACATGATACAGAGTCCAAAAGCAACTCTTCCCCACCAGTTCCCCCCAGTAAATCCCCTGTGCTTCACCACCTGCCAGCCCTGCAACTGCCCTTGTTACGGGGGAAGTGATTTATCATTGAGGAATCCTTGATTGTGTCAAAATACCAACAGTGAGTTTAAGGAAGATTACAGGAAAATCAAGATAAAACAAAAAAATCCTTTCTAAACTCAGTGTGTTATAGAAGACACGTATATATGGGGTTTTCTGTTGATTTGCTGAAAGTACAAGCTTTATCCATGAGACCAGCTTATTACCTGCCCACTCAACACCCAACATGCAACCCAAGCAAGGTAATGAACAGTTGTCTAATTGGATTCCTTCATATAGCATGTAAAACATTTTAGATTATAATAAGAATGAAAAAATTAGTTTTCTTGTAACAGTTTTCTTTCTTCTATTACTGCAAAGTTGGTTGCAAGGAAGACACCTGGAAGCTTCCTGCAAAGAATCATTGGAACAGAGTCAGAGCTTGGAGAATTATCCCAAATTGAAGGAATTAAATCAATCCTGACAAAAATGAATTTTTGCTGCATAAGATGACACATTTTTACCATTGCAATATCCCCTGCTCTGTGTTTGGATATTTTCAAAGCAAGCTATGGTGTGAGAATAGACCCCTTAGATCTCACTGCAAGGTTCTCTTTCTTTTCACTTCAAACTGCGTTGTTTCCAGACACACATTTGGATATGGTGTGAGATCCTCTGGAATAAAATCCACATCTTTGTGTAAAGTTAAGGTTTACTAGTCTTAGATACCCCTAATCACTGTGGCTGTTTGTACTGTAAGTTAAACATTCCAGATGATGTTCTCTGGCTCTGACGGCCGTGGTGGCTGAGCCATTCCCTGGATCTTGTTTTGTTGACTAGTCCAGAAGTGGCCTAAGAAGCTGAACTAGACTTTCTTATATCCTGGGCAGTAATTTTTTCAGTCATGTGTAGAAAATTCCACATTGCAGGACAGGCCTGGCCTGGTGAAGCTGAGGAAGTGCTGGTGTAGTTGTGATGCTGGAGGAGGGGCTTGGCTGTTACAGTGCTGGGCTTCATAGGTATAATTGACTTAAAGGCATTTCCTAATGTAATTAATCTGCATTTTCTTTAAGAAAATAGCTTCCCTGGGTGTCCTTTTTCGAAACTGGAGTTAATAAATTTAGAATTGCTTCAACTTCTGTGAACGAAGTTATTGGAAATCTTGGCAAAAGAAAAGATTTGCATCTTAAAGCATTGTAGACTCATTAAAATTCTTCTCATGGATAATTAAAGAAAACTGAATTAAAAGGAAAGTTTAACAGTAAGCAGCTCACAGGCACTGCGACATTTCAAGCATGTTAAAATCAGAAAGAAACAGCTTTTGTGGCAGCAGTCTCCTCCTCTTGTATTACGTGTTGGGTTTTTTAACAAATAACCAGTTACTGTTGGTTTCCTCAGTTGTCCAAGTCGTTTATTTCTGCCTGACCCGCACAGTCCTTTAGCACATTTGTGCCCGACCTTGGAGGGTTGCTCAGGATGCTGAACAGTGGAGAGACTCTCACCAGCCATCCACAGGAGGAAAGTGCAGGGAACCTTTCAGGAGGCCTTGAAAATGGGTAAAGTAGCTCGAGCATTTATTTTAACAAACCGATCTACCAGGTTTTCACAACTTAAATTTGCCTTGTACTACAGCCAGAACTTTGCCTAATGGTGTCTGTAGTGCAGAAGAAGGTGCATCTTTTGAGGCTGGAATGAGAGGAAATTGCAGTGAAGGGTCTAAATGGGTTTATTTTCCTATGCTAACTTCTATGTGACGTTAAACCGAACAGCAGCTTTCAGTCTGGGCTATGGTGCTTGTATCCTTTGGGCATGTATCTGGTGGATGGTGTTGATTTTGCAGCACAGAGGGTCTTTAGCCCCCGGGGTGGGCTCAGCAGGAGTTTGTGTCCAGCAGTTCTGACAGGTATGTTCGGCTCCTGGGGCTCAGCTGCTCATGGCAAAAATATGGAAGAGTAGCTGAAAATACTGGTCAACTTGTAGACTCTTAAGATTCAGAGTATTCAGTGGTCAATGGCTTTTCTACCATGAGCTGAGATTACAGGCACCCTCAAATACCAGAGAACAGCCAAGTCCAGGGAGTGGGGAATAAAAAGCTGACAGTCTGTGCTCCTGTGCCATCCCTCTGTGTGTCTCTGAGGGTGAGAGTGGCACTAAGGACTCTGCAAGTTCAGTAGTGGCTGCTCTGCACGAATCACAGTGCACATACTCTACTTGGAATGGATTTTAAAAACACCCTACCTGCAGCTCTTGAAGTAGGTCTTTTCCCTTCTGGATTTGGGGGACTAATCTGTAGGTGATAATGGATCCTTGTGACAGACCATCTCCATCCCCAAAAAGGCAACAGAACTTAGCCAGGTAACCCATCTCTTAGAGAACTGAACTTTAGAACAGTTTATTTTAATGTTGATATTACCTTTTACATGTGAGATAATCCTACTGGCTGCTCTCTCCTTTCTGTCCTAGGCAGCACAGAAAGAAAACATTCTTGTTCCTGTTGCTCTGGAATGGTGTCTCCTGTTAGAGAAAGCTGCCCATCTCTAGAGTTTCTGGAAATACTTACTTTTAAAAATAGAACAGGACACCTCACGGGAAATATTTTAGCTTCTGACCGTTGGAAGTTTGTCAGGATTGTTAAGTACTAATTATTCATTCCCAGAGACTGATAGTTAGTCTTCTGTTAAGTTAAATGTAACTTCACATTTATTTAGGCAACAATTTGCATGTTATGTCTCATGGAAGATTTGCTTGGCCCTTTCAGGTAGAGGATTGTTGGGATAATTTCTATGATAATGGTTTCTTCTGTTCTGGGCTTTGTAATCCTGCATAAGAATCATAAGGAGCAATTCAGAGATTTAAGATTTTCAGAACAGGAATAAGTTAAGAAATCTTTGAAAAGTTTTGAATGTGTTGCTGTTGCCTCTGGAATCTTAATGCAGTTTATGCTGGAATTGTCATTTTCTGTTTAATCTGTCCAAAGATCATAAAACACTATTTGACTTGTGATCAGTATAGACACATGTACCCTCTGACTCATGGAAGTTAGGATTTTGCTAGATCAGTAATAATGCCTCTATTTTAGTCCACACATGCTTCTATTTGTGACATGTTTAAGCAAAAAAAAGAAAACTTTCTGTGTTTTCTTCACTAAAGAAAAAAAGCTAGAGGAGAACTTAAAAATATACAGTGGTTTGTATTCACTGCAAACAGGAAAGTTAAGCTTCCTGTATTAGAAAGATGTTTAACATTTGGTTTGGTTTTGAATTTCTGGTGAAGGAATATCACAGACACTACAACTCCAAATACCTGTGGTGTATTCCAAGCCCTTGGCATAAAACTTCTGTGTCATTTTTTGGAAGAAGTCAGGGCAGGTTATCCTGGTAAATAGTGTTGTTTACCTGATGTGGTTTGAGGTGAGGTAGCAAACTCAGATACCTTTTCTTGTGTGCTGGAAGCAGGATTCCAGCTGGAAAGGACTAGACAGAGAGAATAAAATCCCAGCAAACTGGAAGGAGTTAAAAAAGACCTTTTATGAGGCTGAAATTGAATTGGTGTGACCTAAAAATGAGGCAGAGATGAAATAATGAGCTGTGTGACCTCACTGTGCTGCACTCCCTGCAAACAGCCAGGCAGAAGCAGCTACTGGAAGATTTCTGCTCCAGCTCTGGGTTTTTGCTGTGCAGGGGAGACCAGAGCCAGGAAATTTGTCCCAAGGTCAGGGAAGGGTTGTAGTACCTCCTAACTGCTGAATAGAGCCTTTTTGGGGAGAATAAAAAAGGCTGGGTTTATTGTTCTTTTCTTCCTATTCAACCACACAGTTCTCAGCTATCCGTAAAACTGGTCTGTCACCAAAATAACTGACCTGATTTTTGAGGATATTTATTCTTAACAAGGGGAAAAAAATAGTTCTATTTTTTGCAAGTAAGGATGTTCTCCTAGAAGGTGAGTGCCAAGTATGTTATACGGTAAAACAGGTCTCAGCTGCTAACTATCTCTCTTACTACTTTGTTCTTTATTAAGCATTTGTTTTGCTTTTAAATGTACCTTTGGGAGAGAAGAAGTTGTCTGAGTGATTTGAGAAAGATTGGCTTCTTGTGCACTGTGCAAGGCAAAGTGGTTGTGGAATCAGCTGACCCCTTTTGCAAGAGTAGGAACATATCTGGGCTGATCTGTGGCCCCCTTTTCAAGTCTCATAAGGGCGTGAGAACCAATTAGCAGCTCAATCTAACCTGTTCTTCGAGGGCAAAGGGAAATTTTAAATAGAATTAACAAGGAGTGTATTATAACATTGCCCTCATTTGAATAGAGGAGTAATTAGTAAATAAGACAACCAGCCATCATAGACAGCAATGTCCTGTCCACGAGGACCTCCTGTGACTCTCTTCTTTATTCCTTCTGATAGGAAGAATTTAAATGTCACAAAAACTGAGGGTTTAGAGAACTAATGTTGTGTGTCATTACCGTGGGGTTTTTTTCCCTTATGCTGTAAAAAAATCTTCAGAATGTCTTGGGTAACAATTGACAGCTCCTCAGAGTCTGGAGGTGCAGTATTTGCTACTTGGCCATTTCTGTGCTGGTCACAGATTGCTGTTGAGCTGCTGAACTGTCAAAGCTGCGGTGCTGTGTTGATCCAAGTCAGAGTGACTTCACTGCCTTTGTCTAGAGCTCTAGGACAGATCTGTGATTCTAAATTTATTGTCTTGGGCTCACTCCTACAATCTGTCCCCAGAGCTCTGTTTTAAAATATTGGAGTTGGCTCTTGCAGGGTGCAGGGGGAATGGGGAAAGGGATCCAGGTGAAGATATTTGGTCTCTGAAGTCTCTAGGCAAAGTGTCAGAATCATTACAGCTTTCAGAGGTACCCATAGGTGATTTAAGCCATTGCTTTTTGCTGCCAGAAGAGTTGTCAGATGAACACTTAATGATTCATCTTGAATTCAAATGCCACAATGAGCTGTTGAAAATGTCTAACACCCAATGAAAAGTTCTTAAAAATGTGCAGATGTAGACCCAAAACACTCCCCAAAGCAGCTCTGATGCAGAGTAAGGCTGGTGGAATGTATGGAGGTGGGTTGTCCTGGGGAACGTGGAACAAAAGCTGAGGGGGGTGGGAATTTCTCAGTGTTGGAACAGAGATAAATATTTAGGACACTTGTCACCAACAGTGAAATGCTCAAAGATAGACACTGAGTGGAAGAAGGATGTTTTATCCTCCACTTTATTGTGGATTACTTAAATAGTCAAACAACCAAACTGTAGGATTTTGAGGAGGAACTCACCAAGTCATCCTCAGGAGAAGCAAGCAGTGAAAGATTTAAACAAAATTTATGGAAAAGTTCTGTCTTGGGAAAATGCATATTTTCCACTTCAGCCTATTTTTAGGTTTATTAAATCAGATTTGTAGTTAGGAAAGCCAGTTCAATGAAAGTGTTTGAGAAAGGAAGTCCTTGTGCAAATGGAGCTCTGCACACGTTGCTGCCTGAGATAAACACCTGTGTCTTACAAAATGCTTCATTGGGCAAGGCAAGCAGAGAAAGGAGTTTAATTATGAGGTGGAGATTGTGTTATAAGAAATTTGAAGTAATGCCACTGCCACATGGATGAGTGGCAGTGGTGGTAGGGGAGCCTGGAAATGATGTGCTCGGAGGGACAGCGAGGCAGAGGAAGGAGCTGCAGAGCTCTGGATCATCACAGGGAGGGCAAAACACACCTGAGCCTTCCTGAGAGCCACTGAGGATAGAAGCAGGGCTGGGAGAGCACTCCCAGGAGCAGCTGAACGGGATTGCTTTTTGGAAAAAGCATGGAAGCGACAGGGAAATTGTGTGCACTCAGCAGACGCTGCTACTGAGCACTGCCCCGTTGTTGGCTGTGCTGTTTGTTGCAGACAACCTGCAGGGTGATTTATTTTGAAGGGACAAAAGCACAGAAATCATGGAACAGTTTTATGATAAAAGCTTTGGAAGTTAAGTGGGCCTGAACTGCAGTGACATGGTTGATTAGAGCCAGAGCCTTGCACCTTGAACACACCGTTCTTCTAAAATTAGGCCTCACATAAACCTCAGCTTATCTGACAATGTATACTGTGAATGCAGAATCTTCAGCATTTCTCATGCATTAAACCATTAAAAATAACTAACTAATAAAAATCTTTTCAATATATGGTGAGCTCCCACATGTGGTACAACAGTATCCAGGAGAGAGGTGGGAGTGGAGATGGGAGAAATGGGAGAAACCTCTGCATAGAAATACCAAGGGAGGGAGGAGGAGATGGGGTCTTCATCCTGAATCCAGCAGCAGAGGTCTGGGAGTTGAGAATGTGGCTTCTGGTTGAATGCTTAGTCTGAACTTCTGGCTGGTTCAATTGCCAAAAAATGTTTGTTTAAGCCTTTGTAAGCAGCTGTGAATGTGATTTCCAGACTTAAAAGCACTTTGACTTGCTATATGTGTGTAAAGGGTTATAAGGAAATATGCTGAAGTCTAAAGGAGTACCTTTACCTGGATAAAATATTAACAATTTACATATATAGGAATACAAACAGAATATGAGATGTCTTTTATTTGCCACCATACATAATCTGTTTAATGAATAGCTTCCCCTCAAATCTCGTGATTATATGGCTGCTGCAAAACAGGGTTCATATCCTCTTGGTGCAATTCATGGTGTTAGAAATCACCCTGCAGGATTAAGGCCAAAATATATCATACCCTAGAACCTAAATTTCATGGGTTTTAAATTTGAGAGAAAACATTCTAACCCAATTATGCAGGACAACCAGTGTATCTTGTAAGGCTTATTCAAGTGAGAATTTCTGTAAAACACTTTCTCCATGGAAATCATTGGTTTATTATCATATTAAAGACTGAGTTCATAGATTCTCTTCTCTTTTATTGTTAATATTTTCACAAAATTTTGCTGTGAGGAAAGAATTTAGATGACAGCAAATATTTGACTGTATGTGACCCGGAGAATGAGTTGTAAGCAGAAATTCTAATTACCAGAGAAGGAAACATGGAGCCTGTGGAAGGAAAAGGCTAATTCCAAATTCCCCTTAAACAAAACACAAAAAACCCTATGGCAATTAATATCAGAGTAAGTAGTGCCATTAATCACTCAGCATCATTATGGTAACAGAACAAACAGCTTTTCCAGTGTGTAATTGGCACAAGAGCATTTTGTAACGATAAAAGTGGAGAGATTTAGCTGTGGCATTTCATTTCTGTAGTTACAGTAAGAAATGATACTGTATTCCCTGGTTGCTATCAAATACACTTAGATAAAACCAGTAATGGCCATGCCAGCAAATCCAGATGGGATGCTTTGCTCCTGGTGACTCATCCCAGCAGGAAGGACTGTCCCTTCCATCAGTCGTTGTTTTACCTCACCCGCACTTTGCTTCCACGGGTTTGCAAAGATAAATCTCACTGGAGCTGTTACAGTCATGGAAACACTGAAGGAAAGGAAGCTTTCCCTTGGTTATTCCAATGTATGGAATTTTCAGGTTCTCACTTTCCAGCTTGGCCTGATGTGTGGGAACAGCTTCAGTGGGAAGCTGGCACAGGGCAGTGGTGGGAGCTGCAGGTGGGTTGTGCTTGGCCCCAAACCCTTGGATAAGCCAGTCAGCCTAAGAATTCTGTGCCTGTCTCAGGTGAAGGGAGCATGTTGAATGAGGTCATGTTTGCTGGAATGGTACCTGGAAATTAAATCCCTAGTTACATCAGGAAATGCTGTCATTCAAAAGCCACCCCTGCTAATGGAGCTATACAGAAATAAGCTTTGTTTAGTTCTAGCTGGTCAAGGTTTTGTAACATGCTCTCAGTTTGTTTTAATTGACTTGTTCAAGCAACCTCGGCTGTGAAATCCTCTCTGTGTGTGGTTTGTGCAGGTTTTTCTGTATTACCTTTGGAATTGTACACTTCCAATGCAGAAATCAGATGTGGAAAATCCACCTCTAAACTGGTAGCTGGATTTTGGAAAACACTGGCCCTGCACTGATAACATTGAATAATTCATGCAGAACCTCAGTCTTAATAAAATATTTAGGACCCCAAGTCCAGATGTGCATTCTGGCTTGGCTGAGGCACCTCAGCACCGAGCTGTGGTTCTGCAGTGCATTTTCTCCTTGCTGCAGAGTGCTCAGCAAGCTCTGGCCAGGCAGTCCCTCTGAATCCTGCTCACTTCAGCCTTGAGCAATTCCAAACAACATAACCATTCCTGGGTCTCTACTCCAGCTTTAAAGAAATAGCTCCTGACAGAAGGTGAAAGGAAAGATGTCAAAACCGCACTCTTTCATTCAGAAGGGATGGGATGGCTCTGTATATACACAGAAATGGTTGATGGTACTTTCAGGGAAAAAAGATCTCAATCTCAAATGGATCCTTAATCCATGGAGGGAGGTAAGAACTACACTGCACCCTGAACACACTGGATGGGTAGAGCTCCTCATACGACTTTTATATGTTGAAACATTTCCAGAGAGAGCCCAGAAATTCAGACTTGCTGGTTGGTTATTTCTCTATAAAGGGAACATAATATAAACTGAACCAGAACCCTATAACAGCTGAGACTAAAGCAATCAAAAGAGATATTAATCTAGGAAAAGTCACTGATGATGTTTATTAAATTTTGAGTAGCCTCAGAGGAGGCTTTTCTGATTCATTACTACAGAGCTGTTTTCTTCTGAAGGCTTTTTTGCTATTTTTTTTCCTCAAAAGTAATGTTCAGCTATCTTTAGACTAAGACTGTTTTGTTTGTTATGTAAAATAATAAAAGTTTTCAAACTTTATTGTTCAGAAGATATTTAAAGGAAAAGATTCCACTGGATTTCTAAACATCAAATGTAGGGTTTTTTTTAAAATTGGAAAAAAATTCAAGAACTATCAAGTGTTTTCAGATGGCAGATAAAACACAAGTTTTTAAGTGATTTCAAATGTTTTGTTTCAGTTTTATTTCCAAATGTCTCTTCCTGGTCTGTCATTTTCTCATTGCAGTCCCAGTTCATTAAGTCACCATTTCTCCCACATGTCAGACCCAGGCTTACCTTTCAAAATGCACTATAATCCCCTTCTATATTTAAATTACTCAGGTTCTCAGCAACATCCGCCTTCACTGAGCCAGTGCCTATTTTCAGAGCCCTTTTTGCTTATCAGACAAGCCCTTTCATGTTCTGTCCCATTCTGCCTGTTAACAAGAGAGGAAATATCCTGGCAGGCAAGATTAGTGATGACTCCTCCTTTCCTGAGAGTCTGGAATCTGGAGGGGAGGAGGAAGGCAGGAAATGAACTGGGATTGTCCCTTCTGAGGGGTGAAGAACTACGAAGTCTGCTAAATTATTGTACAAGGGACCCAGCATGGTTAAGGCATTTTTAAATCATTATTTCATTGTGAATAACGATAATAAATTCTAGGAGTGTTCCACACAGAAGTATTTTACAAGTGGAGGTGTTAATAGGAGATAGGAAATAGTTCTGATGTGGTGTTTGGTCCTGCTGTTTGTACCTGACACTGCTGGGTAAAAAATGGCTTTTGAAGTTGTTATTTATTTGAAAGTCGGGAAGGGCATCATTGCAACTTTCTTTTCCTACATTTTGAGTTAATTTATTACGGTGTGCCGGGGAAGGAGTTTCTGAGCTTTACTCAGGACTCTTCTGTTGAGAGGAATGAAGGAAATCCTAATGTGTTCTTGAAATGAAATGAGCTAAATTAAAAAAATCTTTATGCTGTTATGAATAATTTGACATTCATTGCTGTATGCAGGCAGTCATTTCCAAATGCTTAGTTATTGTTTGGATACTTTGCTCATGTAACTCTTTGCAGTCAGTCACCTTACAGACTTTTTGGGTTGGAGTTTGTATTTGTGCTTTAAACTTGGTCTGTTTAAGCCACAAAAAGTTAATATCATTCATGTGCTAATGATAATTTGTTGTGTTGGGGAGGTTTTTGAGAAACTTTATTAGTGTATTGTTATTATTAGGAACTACATTGCCTTCTCTTCCTTAAAAAAAACCAACCAAAAAACCCCCTGACCTCAGATCTTCAACAGATACCAACAGTGACAACCTCCAGGGTGCTGTGATATCAGTACAGGGGCAGTACAATCAGGGTTAACATTGATATTCTTCGTCATGGCCTCTCTGAGGGGGTTCAAAGTTAGTGCCTTCATCTGGTGTATTCCATGATGTTGAACCCAAAAGTGTGAAATAAGGAATGTCATCCCAAGAGTGAAGGCATTTCCCTGTTTAACTGGGTTTTAGTGGAGTTTGCAACAGAGTCTAAAGGTTCTTGGTACCTCTGAGCTTCCTCTTCTTACCTGTTTGCATTTCAAAGTGTTTGGAAGCTGCGTTTTTATTTCCACCTCAAAACATTGTGTTTATTGTATTGGATCCCACTAGCACTCCTGGGTAACTTTTTAATAGTTATATTTTCTTTTAGAAGCTTTCCAGAGGCACAGAGTTTCTGCAGAGATTCACTGTCCTGTTTGGAGGAGGCCCGGGGTGAAGGCACAGAGCCAGCAGGTGAGCCTGTCAAAGGTGGAAATTTGAGCTCTTTTTTGAATTTTTTTTTTCTTTTGATGTAATTTGTATGTCTATTCCACCAGGTTATGACTGATTATTTTTCAAGGCTGGGATAAGGAGAGGAAAAATAAAAATAAAAACTGAAGTGAGTCTGGGCAGCTGAAAAACTTTCAGGAGCTGTAAATTTGCATGGATTCAACAGTTTCTCCCAGTTTTTGTCTGTATTTGAGGCAGTGACCAGATAAGAATGAAAAATAGACTGATCCCATTTTAAATCATGTTATCTTTGGCATCACAGCCTATTCCCCAGCTGTCACCTATGGAGGATGAAAGGAGGTTTGTCAGCAGAACTTTGTGAGGTTCCTTGGAAGGTTTGCTGCCCTCAGAGAACTCCCTGTTGCCTTGGTGAGGCTGCTGCTGGTACCTAAATGTGCTCATTTAAACAGAATATTTGTTCTTGGAGACAGTTGGAGCAATGACTGCATAGATATCAGATCTATGCAGAAATCTCCCATGCAGACTTTTTACACCTGTATGGATATATCTTTATTTTTTAAAAGGCACAGTAGGTTCTTCCCCAGAATTGAACTGCCAGCTCTATGCTTTTTGTTCTTTCAGTGAGCAGGAAATAAGCTTGGATGGATAAAGGTGATAACTAACTTTTGGTTTGCAATTTTCAGGGTATTTCACTGAACTATTTGAGGCACACATTCTATATTTAGATCATTACCGGGGCTGTGGTTCTGCAGAGTCCTTGTGTGCCCAGGAAGGCTCTGACCTATTTTTCTAAGAATTTATCTGCGACTCTGGTTGCTGCTGTCAGCCACCTACCCTGCCTTCCTCCCAGAGGTTGCTGCTGGCAGCAGTTTAGAGAAATATGCTGGGCTGTGAACCCTGCTCAGGAAGGAATGCACATGCCATGCAGCCACTCCTGCAGAGGTGACCACAGCTCTGCCACAGAGGTGACAGGAACAGCGAGGGGAGAGGCCATTCCAGCTGTTCCCTCACAATCTCCCTGCAAACACAAGTCACACCTCATCATCCATTTTAATTGAGCAGTGCCTTTATTGCTGTTTAGATCTTCTAAGTTGATGAATCGGGAGCTTACAATTCATTAGACTTTGTTTTTTATTTGACTTTGAGAATCGGTGGCGTTGCTTGTTACCCATTTAAATGAGCAGCAGTGTTTGACTTGGAAACATCACACTGCTCTTCAGGTGCTGAGTGGGAAAGTGAGGGCTGAAGGTCAGTGTCTAATTTCAGTGGGTCTACATTGTATGTAAAGAGAAAAGAGGGAGATTCTGATGTTTTCTAGTTGTGCAGAACTGCCTTTCTCACTTTATATATCTACGTTCTGCAACCTCAGGACTAAATTTTCTCAGTGAGGACCTCAGATTGTTCTGCAGTTTTTTCCCCATTCTTTTCCACCAACGTATAGAAGCTCATTCCTGTGGAAGTAGGCCAGATTTGGGGCTTTCTAATGAATCTGTAAATCGAGAGTACCCTTACTGCTGGCAGCAAGCATTACATTGACTTAAAACCAGTGTGAAGTGAGAACTCATTCATGCAGGCTTTATACTGATGGAATCATGAAGTGATTTATGTTGGAAAAGACCACTGGAGGGCAACTAGTCTATCTTTCTGCTCATAGGAGGGCTTGTGGCTTTGTTCAGCTGAGTTTTGAAAACCTCCAGGGATGGAAATTCCACAGCCTCTCAGTCCCTCTCCTTAAGCTGAGTCACCTACGTTGTGAAATAACTTTTCGTGATCCAGCAAGAGTTTTCCTTGCTGCAGTTCATGTCCATTGCCTCTTGTTCTTCTGCTGGGTGCCTCTGAGAATTATCTGTTTTCCTTGCAGCACCTGCTTCAGTCTGTGGTGGACAGCAGGGAGATTCATTCTTTCTCTTCCCCAGACTGGAGGAACCCAGTTCCTGCAGGGGCTTCTCCTACATGGTGTGTTCCAGGCCCCTGACTCCTGGGAATCCCTGTCCTGGGCCTGTGTCAGTTTGTCAGGATCTCTCTCTTGCACTGGGGCTTCCAGAGCTGCTCCCTGCTTCAGGTGCACCCTCAGGAGTGCTGAGCAGGGGAAACCATCACTTTCCTTGATCTGCTGTCTGTAATGCTGCCAGTGCAGCTGGGATGCAGTCAGCCCTCATCTCCATCGGGACGTACGGACTCGCAGCCAGCCTGTCCCCAGGAGCCACAGGGTTTGTCCTGCTGAGCTGCCAGCCAATCCCTGCTGGGGCAAGACTTCTGTTCACCCTTGTGCAGCTCTGAGGTTGTGTCAGCCCATTCTGTCCTGTGCTGAGGTCCATCAGGATGGATTGTTGTGTTGGTCAGTTCCTCAAGTTTGGTGTCATCCCTAAGCTGTGAGTGTTCACCATCACTGAGCAGTGTCGTTCTCAGGAGTAACCCCTGAAGAATGTCACTTGTAGTGACTGCTGACTGCACTTGGAATTGTTGACCACTGCTCTCAAAGACTAGTTATCCTGCCAATTTTTCATCCACCTGTTCCTCCAACTGCACTTGGTTCAAACCTTCCATGCTGGGCTATGTAGAACTTGTTAAAGACCTTGTTAAAGGTAAAAAGTGAACAACATGCCACTGCTCTCACCGTGTCAGAGCCAGTCAACATATCGTGGGAGGTGATTGGGTTAGATTTCCCAAGGCCAAATCAGGTCTGTCCATTCTGGCTGGTCTCAGTGACCATTTTATAGCTCAGAATGATTTCTAGGAGAGTTTGTTCTACAGCCTTTCCACGGACTGAGGTGAGGCTGATTGGCCTTTGGTTGTCTGAATCCTCTTTCTTCTGCTTTTTGAAGACAGGTGTGACATTTGCCTCTTTTCCCATCCTGGGGACCTTTCCAAATTGCTGTGCCTTTTCAGTGGCAGGGAGCAGCCTTGCAGTGGCTTTGACCTGGGTTCTCAGTGCCCACTCTGAAGCATCTCATGTGGTCCCATCAGCACTTCTGTGTGATGTGTCCAGTGTGTGCAAGTGGTCCCTACTTTGGTTTTCTTCTGCTGTAGGTAAAGCACCTCACCTGTCACTAGGCATGGAAACCCAGGGAGCCTGATCCTGCCAGTAAATGCTGGGGTGAAAAGGCACTGGGAGCATCAGCCCTTTGCGTGTCCTGTGTCAGTAAGTTGCCCAGGATGTCCCTGGTTCTCCTTGTGTACCTGTAGAAGCCCTTCTTGTGGCTCTTCCCATCACTCACCGATCCCAATTCTGAGTTTTGACTTGCCATGCCTGCATGCCTGGGCAGTGTTTCTGTGGTGATGTTTGCTGCTGATTACACCCTCCACACGTTCCATTTTGGTGCATCGTAATCAGTTTTCGAAGCGTCAGTGTTGTTATGAGGCTTATTTTGTCCTTGCCCTGGTGCACCACTCCCTCCACGTCAGCTCAGAGAGGATTCTTTGCAGGATATCTAATGTCTCTTATCCACACCTGCAGGAGTTCACTGCTGTGAAGAGCAGTATATTTTATTGCAATTAATAAATGTTCCCTTTTCGTCCAATGGAAAAGGCACAGGTTTCTATGAACTGAAATATTTGTGTGTGTTTTGGCTAATTGAAAATGATTTCCTCTGTTTAGTCAGTCTTTCCTGTTTGACAGTGTAAGATTACATGTTCGTTGTGGAAAACTGGTAATATAGCAGAAAGCCCTTTTCCTCCCCCAGCTGTGGCAAGGCAAGCAACAGGAAGCTGGTTTCTGTATTTTATTAGGAGAATCACTGTGTGTGTAGTCTGGCTGATACTTTCAGGTTCACTTTCAATTCCAGAGTTCTGTACTTAAGCCTGTTTGTTGGCACAAGGGGAAGTTTGACACAGATACCAAGCTCTCAGACTCCAGCCTGTGTGTACTCAGCTTTTACTAAAAAGAAATTAATCTCTCAGAGTGACAGATAGCTTGAAGAAAAGTAAAAAAATAGTAGGTGAGAGGAGGAATGATGCATTTGTGTTGTCAGCAGAATGTGATGGCATCATGGCTGTGGAATCTGGGATGATGACTCTCAGGAATGCCTCCAGCAAAGAGCTGAATTCCTGCTCTCCTCATTAGGGCAGAGGGATGTTTTGCAGCAACTGGCATATAATCAAGAGACTGTTTTGTGAGTTAAATCTGATTCACTTTCAAGCAGAAGTTAAATTATTGGTTGAGTTCCTGTTTCTCAGGGCACATCCGTGGAATATCACTTGGAGCTCCTCAGGTCATGCTGGGCTGTTCCACCAGCAGCCTGTTTGTTTACCTGCCTGAAAGGTGACCTTGGTTCTTCTGCATTTTGTGTGGCTCTCAGAGCTGCTCTTCCAGAAACATCAGAATCCATTTACATTCTCAAACCCTTTCTGGCAGTCACCAGGATACTGGTGAACAGAGAGAAGGTTTCATGGATTATATTAGCTTCAAAGTGTAGGATTAGTGTATTTCTCTTTTAATTTTCTTTATTTTTTTAAACCAGTACACAGTTTCCTTTATACATCCCAGAGGCCCAGTGTTTTCAGCCAGACTGATTATTCATGAAAAATAAATAAATACGGACTTTTTAAAATATGGACTGTTTGTTTGTCTGTTTTTTGGTATCTGGGCTAGGAAAGACAGCCTGTACTGTGTCAGAACTCTTATATCATATGTAGTGGAAGGAATAAACTGGCTGATAAAAACACAATAATTGTAATGTGTTTGTTTATGTTGTGTATCATTTCAGACTCGAAGGAAAATATTTGACTAACAAATGTACTTTTATAAATCAGCATTCACGTGTAATGGTTCATAAGTTTAGGATTGTATTGTAAAAGATCAGTTGAAAACTTTCAGTGTGTCTTTTAAGTGGTTCTTAACTACTTGCTTTTCTCCTGTAAAGCTTCTTGTTGGGAAAACTGCACACCTAAAATCCCAAGTATTTAGGTGAGCTTTCCCCAGAGCAGTTCCCAAGACAGACTGCAGCACAGCCATCCTGTTACAGCCACCCCTTCCCTCAGCAGTGAAGACAGTGAAACATGGAAAAGGTGATCTGTTCATGGAATTTGGCCTTGGAGGAGAATGATACTCCAGAGGCTCAAAGAGTGACAGTCAAAAGGACTTACGGAATAAAATCTCTGCTCTTTTTATTTTAAATTACATCATCACCTTAAGCAGAAATCTTTTCTCATCATCTCGGAGGGGTTTTATTCTGATTTCCTCTTTGGTTTCAGGAGGTTCTGAGTTCATTTCCAGCCTGGATATTGCAGTTTAACTGTCAGATGTCAGCAAGGCAGAGCACCTATTTTGCTTTTCCCAGAGTTTATAATTGACACAATCAGGATTTTGCCAGGCATTCCTTCCCAGGCTCTTTCTGAGAAGAATGAGCCCTCTGCTCAAAATTCCTCTGCAAACTGACAGAGGAATATATTGTTCATATTCTGCTGTTCTTACTGACTCTATAGACAGACTAATTAGATTTTTAGAAAGATTTGGCTTTTATCTAGATTTCAGAACTGTTTTGACATAAGTACTACCTGCCAATACATGCAAAAGCAGACACTGAATAGGCATTTAGGTTTATATTCATTTACACTATGTCTTGTGTATTATTAGGGTGATGCCCAGAGTCTCTGAAACTGATTCTTTTCTTAGTCTTTGGTGGGAATCAAAGATGCCTATTTGACACGGGAAAAACCTGCATAAAGAAAAGCAAAAGGAAATCTTTTGTGTATGTACTTTCCAAGTACATTTTTGGTTTCTATGTATAGATATTGCAGTGATTTGATGGATGATTTTCACTCTTCTCTGTAGAGTGTTGTGTTTATTCTGTTATCTACTGTACCTCTGCAATGAAAAGGCAGTAATCATGCTTTTTGTAATGTTAGTTTGGGAATGCTGCTAATATTTTCACTTGCCTTGCAGAGCATTCTTTTATAACACGTGAACCAGGATGTTATATTTTAGCTCTGTGTGGTACAATTTTGTTTCCACCAGGGCAGTCACCCCTTTGTGTCCAAACACACCTGCAATCCCTGCCCCCTTGGTTGCTTTAGAAGGCAAGAACATCTATATAGAGAGTTTTTCATCTGGGCTTTGGTATGTCACTGCAGAAAATAAGCATTTGGATTAACAACAGTTTCACACCAGGATTGGGGTTAAGTGCAGAAACACCTGCTTTGCCTCCTCAACTCATAAAATGTTTATTGGGTGCTGCTGTTTACACTTGGATAAAGTCTGTAACCTAAAATCCTTCATAGCAGGGGTCCTCAAACTTTTTAAACAGGGGGCCGGTTCACTGTCCCTCAGACACTGTCGGGGGCCGGACTATAGTTTGGAAAAAAATGAACTAATTCCTATGCAAACTGCACATATTTTATTTGTAGCAGTGCACAAAAAAACAGGAAAAAGAATGTGCGCACTTCCCACTGCTGCTGGCTTGCTTGTCCTGCCTGGGAGCTGGAGGGAGGGAGGGAGAGATGGGGGAGCCGCACACCTCACTGATGCCACCGCCCCCCTCTTCAGCCCGGCTGCGCAGTCCGAGTGGGGGGCCAGAAGGGACTGAAGGAACTTTGCCACCGGGGCTCTGGCGATTTGCCCGAGTTGGGGAGGGGGGGCACAGGGGGGTTCTGTAAATACCGGTGGGCCGGATTGAGGACCCTGGGGGGCTGTATCCGGCCTGCGGGCTGTAGTTTGAGGACCCCTGCTTCATAGCTACTTGTTTTCCAAATTGTCAGGATTCGTGATGCCCTTTCTCCACTGAGCTAAGCAAAGCTCCACACCTATGTTTTGAAAATCATTATATGCAATTTGCACAGGAGCAAATGAAGGCACACGGAGATGAAGCGGCTTTATTTGTATTTATTGCTGTCATTAGCACCTTCTGTTTGTCAAGAGAACAAATGCAAATCTGCCAGCCAGGGGCAGGAATAGTACATAATGTTTGTGAGCTTGCAAAAGCTTGCTGTGCCTCTGGTTATCTGTGCAGATTGCAAGGCCTGACTTAGGGAGGCTGCAAGTGTGTCCTTAAGAGGTCATGTGGATCCAGCTGTGGTTGGTGTGTTCACATATTGCCAGAAATTCTCAGAGAGGTGGTTTTTCCATGAAGCAACAAGAGGAGTAGCACTGGACAAGGATGTTGTGCTTTTGAACACTCCAGCACGGCCTTTTTTCAGCCTGGGGTGCCAGGAAAGAGCACAGATACTGTCTGAGCTTTCTCCCAATTTTTGCTTTCCATTAGTGTAGTAAAAGACAATCATGCTTATTACCTTCTATCAGGAACTACAAAAAGTCCTATTTTCTATTACACTCAATTCTGACAAGCCTAAGCACTTTGAAATTATTTCATCAACTCACTCTAGAATATATATTTCTATATTTATGCTAAAAATATTTCTTCATTTATGAACGTGAATCTAAGAAAAAACCTGTTCTTACAATGTTCTTGTACTATTTTGTTCAGAAGTATGGCAACTGTTTGACAGGGCAGTCGTGGGAGGGTTTGTGCTTTCCTTGTGAGAGTTCTGAATTTTGCCAACTTGCTAACCCCTAGATTCTCTAAGGAGTGCATTTATACTCAGCCTTTACTGGCTTTGCAAGAGCCAAGTAAAGTCTTTGAGACAGACATTTTTTGTGAAGTCCTTGGCACCAGCGGTGAGAGCCAAGTGGTGTTTCTTGGTGCTCTCTGTCTGTGTCCTGTCAAGCAGGGGGAGGAAAAATACAGGGAGAAAAAAAGTGGATGGTGGAAAGGCAGGGTGAGGAAGACAGGAGCAGAAAAAGATGGAAAATGGCATGGAAACACGGCAAGATGGGGTGGGTGGAGCGGATGTACAAATTAGAACATGGGGCAGATAACCGAGGAAAAAACTGGGCGAAGCAGTGGGGAACAGGGACAGGATGAGGGAGAAGAGCTGGAGGAGAAGAAGGGAGGGAAGAGTTATAACAAGCAAAAGGAGCTTGGATACTGAGTAGGGTTAGAGGTTTCAGGTCTTTTGGATCTCTGTAGCCTTCTGATTCACCAACTACTCCACTAGCACAAGGGGAGCTGCAGGGCTGAGCATGGGCAGACACTACTCTGGAATTGGGGGGGGGTGTCTGTAACACACAGAAGATCAGCATAACTCTGTACAGTGGCACTTCTGTTCAAGATGCAGAACAAAGTTTAACAGATAAAGATTTCTCCTTCTACATGGTGTTTTTGATAGTAGGAAAATTGGAAAGCCCTTCTCTCCAAAGGTGGGAAGTGCCAGAGTTGTGCTCAGTCCTGTGGTGTTTATTCAGCCCTCTTGTTCTCTGATACACACTCTCATGGTATTTTCCAATGCTAGAATACCTTGACAACAGTCCTTTACCTTCCAGAGTCCCTGTGGACCTCCCTTGCTGATGGCAGAGTCAAACTGAGAATAGATAACTCGTGTCCACAGACTCCCATAACAGTTCATCAGATGTTCAAGGAGAGCCTGGAAAAATACGGGTCCCTTAATGCTTTGGCCAGCAAAAAGAACGGAAAGTGGGAGAAAATAACTTTTTCAGAGTATTATTGCCTCTCCAGGAAAGCAGCCAAGAGCTTCTTGAAGGTAGGTA
>JAWWLV010000018.1:19597176-19609941 GCA_035041135.1 Platyrinchus mystaceus | reverse complement strand
AAAGTGGGAGAAAATAACTTTTTCAGAGTATTATTGCCTCTCCAGGAAAGCAGCCAAGAGCTTCTTGAAGGTAGGTATAGGAAACAAAACGAGTTCATTTTCTCCCTTTGTCTCATTTAAAAAAAAAAAAAAAACAAAAACAAATAAACAAAAAACCCCCCAAACCCACACTATAAGAGGCTTTTTCCATTCCTTGAAGATCATTTTTTATTGAAATAATGGTGAGAATGGGTCAGGAAGGCCTGGCTGAAAGCAAAGAGCTTGGGCACGTGGGCACAGAGCTCAGCATGAGGCTCTTAAGATTAAAAACAAAACCAGGGGAAAGCAGTGCTATCATGAATTTGGTGAGATAAAGACAATTTCTAAAACCTTCAAATATTAGTACTCATTATGTCTTCATATTGGAATGTTCTGGGTTTCAGGCCTCTCCAGGCACCAGAGCTCAACCAGCCAGGAGAAGGTAGTGGAAAATTACATCATATTACTGCTGATAAATACTGGTTTTGCTGTGGATACCAGAACAGAGATGTGTGTGGACATGCCTTGTCAATACTGCAATAATACATCAGAAGTTTCCAAGGTTTATATTAGTGTGTTTGTTCCTCTCCAGTGTGCCTACATTATATAACCTCATGCTTATTGTTTTTAAGCTCGGTCTTGAACGATTCCACAGTGTAGCAATCCTTGGATTTAATTCTCCAGAATGGTTCATCTCAGCTGTTGGAGCTGTTTTTGCTGGGTAAGATTTTTTGGGGGGGAGGGGAGGGCGGGGGGGGTTGATTTTGAAGGGGCTTTGGGGATTTCTGTTTTGTTAGAGGTGGAAATGTAGCGAATAAGTATTTGCTGTCATATTTTGGAAGTTGTGTTGCTACTGATTAGCATGTTCAGCAACCTGCTGGAGTCTCTTATCTGAAATAGTCCAGACACTCCTAAGTTGATTCTGTTTGCTGTGGGCTTAACTGTGACAGAAGCTGTTGTATAGTGTCTTATCACTGGAAGATGTGGGAAACAGATGAGGCTCACAGTTTTATATTAATGATATTTGTCTACAGCAAGATACGTTCAAGTAGATGAAGTAACATATGAATATTAACCAGCCTGATTCCTTCTGTACTGACACCTGTTTACAAAATTTGGGGTTTACTTCTTAAGCTGTTCTGTGCCAATGAAACCCAAATTGGTACCTGTGTACAGCTCGAACAGAAAGAGGACACGACTGGGGATTTTTTACCACTTCCTGAGCTGACTCCTGTGTAGCCTCAAGTGGGTTCAAACATTGAACCCCAGCCTACAGCACCTTCTGCTGAATGGAGTTCAGAGATTAGTCTTTGCAATGTGTAGAAATCAGAGATTTAGATAAATATCTACATCTGAATACAGGAAACAAATACATGAAACAGAGAGCTGTGCTGTGTTTGCTTCCACATCTTCATACTCTTTCAGCTTTCACCTGATCCTTGATTATTACTCTTTTTTGGTACTAAGTGCATGTATGTGTGTGTTTATGTGTATAAATATATGTTCTTATATATATATAAATTTTTTGATTCAGAGGAATTGTCACAGGAATATACACAACCAATTCTCCAGAGGCCTGTCACTACATTGCTCATGACAGCAAAACCAATGTCATGGTTGTGGAAAATCAGAAACAACTGGACAAGATAATGCAGGTATGAGGTGGCTGAAGGGTTGCTGAAAAGCCATAGTTTTTTCATTTCTCGATGCTGTGTTGGTCCCAGACACCATATGCTCTATCTGTATCACAGAACCTTTCATGGGAGTGTGCTCACTCAGAAATCCAGTATCTGGTGCTTGAGCTTGTGGGTACCTTGCTGCCCTGTCCTCTCCAGGGTCTGTGGCTCCAGCAGAGCTCACTGGATGGTTCACTGCAGACTTCCCTGAAAAAACTCACCTTTTGATCCCATGTTTATGCTGTCACTACCTGCTTCTGTTTGGCAAAGCACAGCCCACTTGAATGAAGAGATTACACCGGTGCAGGTTTGCAATGTCCTACAGTCCAAATATGAAGTGTGTCAGTGTTCAGGAATTCCTCTTTCCAAGGTATCATCTTATCCTGCTTGTCATATCTTGTCATATTAGCCATTGAGGCTGCTGAGTTTCTGCACTTTGGTAGCGTGATGGTTAAATAGCATGGTGGTTAAATGGGATAGACCTCAGTGAGAAAGGAGGAGGAGCCTCTTTAGGTGAACAGTCACAGTTTTGACACAACCCTTGAGCAGCTGTGACTGGATTTCAGCAGCAGTGCCAGAGGGAAAGACCAATTTAACAGAAGGATCCCAGTTGCAGGACTTGAGGAGGAGCCCAGGAGAACAGGCAGCAACCTGGGAAGGGCTTGTCTGTCTGTCTCATGTTGAGGGACACTCCTGGCTGGAAATGACCAGTCAAACTTGCACCAAATTGCAGATTGCTGGAGCAAGGGGGCCTTCCATGATGGAGTTTTCTGCCAAAAACATGTACTGCCACAGAGAAAACATCCAGTGGGTTTTTTTTTCAAATGCATTTGACATAAGTTATGCATTAGTGACTTTGTGTTTTGTGCCTTTGTTTTATATGTGATTTGTAGGAAGACAGGTTTTTAGGAGTGTTCTAGAACGGAGGGTTTTCCAAAACATTTTTTCCCTGGAAGAACCCAAGACAGAAATGATAACACACCATTTCAGTTGCTGTCCTTCTAACAATATGTACACAATGACTGCCATCCACCCACTGCTTTTGTATTGGCACAGGTTCAGTTCCAAATGTGATCAGTGAGGCAGAGGGGCCCAGGGAGTGGAGTGAAATGAATGTTTTCTGCAGGCCATGCAAAGCACACAGAGAGCTCCTGAAAGCAGCAGCTGTGGCTGTCTGCCTGTGAGCCTGCAGCTTTGTGTTCTTATGTATCCTTGCAATGTCCATTGGCTCCCTTGCCTTTTTACCTTGAGAAAGTAGAACTTTTTTTACCACTTGAACACCAGTTTTTGCTGAGGGATTTTGTTGCAAACCACAGCAAGCTTCCAGCTTGATCTACACTGCTCCTCGATGTGCCCTGTTGAGCACTATGAGAAAGGATGCTGAGGAGCCATTTTGGGTGTATTTTTTGGGGGTTTTATACCTTTTGACTGAAACCAGATTTTCTAGAGCAGACTGTGCAGACTGTGTAGTCCCCTCCTCCTTCCCCCACCTCTCGTTGAGCTAGCTAGGGGTGAGTTTAGGGGAGAATATTTGGGGGTGGAGGGAAGCAGGAGGGCTTTTGTGCCTGTCAAGTCATTACAGTTTTGGCAGTATTTTAGTGGGGGAAAAAAAAAGCCCACACAAGATATGAATAATAAATAATAAATTTGTTTTTAAACACCCAACAGATCTGGGATCGCTTGCCACACTTGAAAGCTGTTGTGCTATATAAGGACTCCATTCCAGAGAGACATCCAAATTTATATACGGTATGTGAGTGCTAGAACAGACTTAGTATTCATGAGGTTTTATTTATTTGAGAAATTTCTGCTATGCTTTGTCAGCAGAGTGTCATTTAGAATGCATTGCTGTGTTCCAGTAAACACATTCAAAAGCTTCATCAGCTTTTTCTGTTTCATTACCTACTTCATGTCTGATACTTTACATTTAAAATTAGACATACCTTGCTTAACTCTCTGTCTTGTGTCT
This sequence comes from Platyrinchus mystaceus, assembly GCA_035041135.1. Lineage (NCBI taxonomy): Eukaryota > Metazoa > Chordata > Aves > Passeriformes > Tyrannidae > Platyrinchus > Platyrinchus mystaceus. The sequence continues at coordinate 19,606,278 of JAWWLV010000018.1, read as the reverse complement.
TCTTGGTGTTTAACTTGAGTGGATTATTAAAACACCTATTATTCGCACCTCTTCAGGTGGGAATGTGTACTCTCCAATGGTTAAAAATAAAAGTTGGCCCCTGGTGAAAACTGAATTGTGGTGAGTTACACTGGATCCAAGAATGTGAGAATGCTTGTTCTTTTACAGATGATAGCTGCATTTTGCACCAGATATTTCTGGTGATAGGCAACAAGTGAAGAGAAATTACTGTGAACTGCACAGAGCAGCACATTTTCTTAGTACACGTAGAATATTCATATTACAGGTTAAAAATAAAAGAAAAAAAAGACAAAACCAGGATGAGAAATTTCTGAGTGGTAGAAGTTCAGCCTTTAAGAAGTGTGAGGGCTCGAAGCAAAACAGGTTTTTGGAAATGTGTTATTCCGATATATTTTGAAAATATAATTGTACCTCAGTAATTCCTAAGCAATAAGAATAAAAAAACAAATCCATATTTTAAGTAGACTATGGACAATCAGATTTTAGGCTAAAAAACTTCAACCATGGAAAAAATATATATTAATGAAGAGTGAACAGTACAGAATGATTTTAAAATATTTGCAATTTTGATAATCTGATAAGAAAAAAAGTCTTCTGCCATTCCCCCCCCACCCCCCCCAGTATCTTGCACATAACTTAATAATAAACAGTTACTGTTCCAATACTGTACATACTGGTATGGGGCACGCCTTGCACCTTGGGACAGTTAAAAAATAATACAAAGGTGATCTTACTATTTATATTTCTTAGTTAAAAGATAAAGTGCTAGCATTTAATTGTTGATCAGCTTGCTGAAACCCAAATGCCTGTGAATTGCTGTGTTTCCAAGCAGCCCCGTTCAGGGAATGTTTTCAGTGGGGCAGGGGCGCTCGGAGAGTGTGTGACAGTTGCCTGAGTTTATGTCATCTGAGGGGAAAATCAGAGACCAGACGAGCAGAGGCAGAAATGATTGTTCACTGGGGTTGCTACAGAGCAAATCCCCCAACCCACTGTGTGTGAGACTGTTTGACACCGTCTGGGGCAGGTCCTGTTCAGTAAACAAAGCCCAGGCAACACAGATTGATGCATTCCAGGGGGAGAATACAATAAGGTCAGGAAAATGGGAACAAACAATCACATCCTTGACACCGCCACACTTTCCAGGATCTTGGGAAATTGATGCTGCCCCATTCTGAGGGGAGGGATGGAACGGGACAAATCTCTACTTCCTGTGGAGCTGGGCAGTTTTAGCCTCTCTTTTCAGACATGTGGTTTGTTGGAAGAAAGTGTAAAACTGCTGAGTGATCCTCAGGACAGCCTTGCCACCCAAGAGAAGGAAGTCAAGGGGCCACAGAGGCTAACTGTTGTAGTCTCAGTAGCAACGGCAGAGGTCTGAAAGAAGCAATGAACTCCCCTCAAGCACAGATTCTCCTTTCTTACCTCTGCTGTCCTTCAGGTCATCCCCGTTACTGCTCTGTGGTCCTAGACAGAGCTCCAAGAAATCGTTGGAAAATGGAGGTGCTGCAGCTTGCATTGAAACAGCACAGTTCTGTAGCACAGTAGCAATCACATGATTGCAATGGCAAACTGACAGTTTAGTTACTGATTTTCTTTTCAAGTATTCTGATACCCTAGTTTTCAATTAACATGGGAATCAGTGGTGCACTTGCAGCAAAGCAGGGGTGTGCAAAGGAAGGAGCAACCCATATAATACAGAGGATCAGGCTCAGGATTCTTCTGGGCTGATCTGTGTGGCACAAAAGTCCAGTGTTATAAAAGGTTTATCTCACTCTAGAAAGAGCCAAATGTGAATGGAAGTTGTGACCAGCATCATATGCTCTGTTTCCTATAAAATAGCAGATAACTTGGGCTAACATTCACACATCTAGATAATGATGCTTTTGCAAAGAAGCTTTCATCCGGTTGCTTTATAGTTATCTTTATATAGAGTACAATGAATTATATATGAGATGGCACAAGTGTGCACTCACCTAAAAATGCTGCATCCTTTAAGTAAGACTCAAAATCATTCTTACAGTGTGAGATAGCAGCAGAATTTTAGCCTCCATGACTGATCCCTATATCCATTTTGGAGGAGGAGGAGTGTTACTGTTCCCTTCTCAGACATTGAAAAGGCTCATGACAGCACAGTCTGTTTGCAATTCACACATCAAGTTCTGAGCTAGACTGACCATATTTGTTACATAGGCAAGATCAGGGCAAACCTGCCTTGGATACGTGTTCAAACAAGGCACTGAAGTGTTCTGCCATTTTTGGGAGGGGAAAGATGCAGTACTGGATCAATTCATAACAAGCCACTTGATATCCTGTATTTTCTGTTACATGTTCTAGATGGAGGAGTTTCTGGAGCTGGGACATGACATATCTGATGCTACTCTGGATGATATTATTAACTCTCAAAAGCCTAATCAGTGCTGTGTACTAATATACACCTCTGGGACAACTGGGAAGCCCAAAGGAGCCATGCTGAGCCATGACAATGTATGTACTTTAGGCTCTTTCTTTAGCAGAGAAATAGCAAAGCATCAGGATATTTATCCCTGTGGTTTGAAATGACTGTACGTACCAGAGCCCTGAAACCCTTTTGCTTTTACAACATGGGTACTGTCCTGCAAAGCAATGCTTGAAGTGCAGTCAGCTGTTTCTGGTAAAGAAGTTAAAGAATGAAACTCCATTCAAACCAGCACTTCACAAGGATGAACAGTTCTTTATGAAGATGAAATTTTTATTCACTGGATTTCTTGTGAGATCTAATGCATATATTCATAAATAAAATTCACAGATTGACACAAAGTCTCTCCGGCGATATAAAACAAATCATAAACATCAGCCAGCTGCTATCAAAACAGCCTGATGGACTGCTTTTGCAGATTTCATTAAAATGGGGGGTGGATGCGTGTTGTTTGTGCTTTGGCATGTTGTGTTCCTAGACTTGTGTGCAAGTTCCTACACCTGTCACTGGGGGATAATACAGCTCTGGTGCACAGTGCTGGTACTACAGTAGCCCTACCTGCATTCTTGCAAACAGAAAGTTTCCACTTATAGAGAAAAGCAAGTTGTTTACAAAATGGAGTTTTCACAGAGGTCTGCTAGCAAAAGTTTGAAGTGTAGTTGTTTTGGGAGTTTATATATTTAATTTTTCATTAGGTGGCTGAGTGGGAGTGGAAGGTGATAGGGAGCCTTTGTGAATACACAGAGAATCTGTGAAAGGGCTGGTCTAAGTTGTGGCCTCTCCCTATAAAATAAAGCAGAAATTCTTGCAGACATGCACACTGTGAACAGCAATTCACCCAAATGTAGGGAATTAGCACAGTAGTATCTGGAAGCAGAACATTGTGGACGTGGTAGACAAAAAAGACTGATGTGACGTTGCAAATCTATGCTCTTCTATCTCAAAGCAGTCTGGTGTCATTTCCATGCCAGCTGCCAAACTATTCTTGGCTGCTGATCCCAAACAGGCTATTTTTATGTTGACAAACACTGGAAGGCATGCTGTGCCTGTAGCTGTGCTGCTGCCTTCTTTAGTCAAAGATGTTTGCCACTGTCCCTGTGCAAAACCAGTGCTGAGTCAGTCCCCTGTGAGGTTTGGAGGGCAAGCAATGAATGGACACATCTTAAAGACATCCCATTCTTCCTGCTCTGTGAGTCTCCCATGGCCACTTGTCCAATGCTGCCTCTACACTTGGAGTGGCCTGGCCTGGCGTTAAAACCCTCTCCTGAGAATCCCTATTTCCTCAGGCCAAGTGTACACTTGCACCTTCTAATTTATTACAGAGGAGGTGGCAGGGACATACTCTGATAACAGGTATCACATGGGATTTGTGTCTCTGCTCTGCCACCTTGAATAACCTCATTCCTCTGCCCTGCACTACCCAGTTTAGATTACAGACTCCTCAGAGAAAGAGGTGTTTCTTTTTCTTGGTTTGGCTTTTCTGGTTTGTTTGGGGTTTTTTGAGAGGTGTTTGGTTTGGGTTTTTTTTGGTTGGGTTTTTTGTGCACATACATCTTTACCCTGGCCTCTCACACCATCACTTATATTTGTGGGTCTTCCATATGCTGTGTTCTGATAATGAAGATATGCATATTTAGCATCCTTGAACTGCATCTTCTGAGATAAAGGGGGAACTGGGAAGAAGTGGAGGGAAATATCATCCAGCTTCACTAAGAGGTCAAGCAACACATTCTCAAAAATATTAATGTATGTGCTGCCTCTCATAAGAGGGGGGGTGTGTATGGGTGTGCCACTTGTGAACCCCTATGGTGAATATGCCAGAGCTTCCAGAGGAGCAGAATATAGCTGCTGTCACCCTCCTTAGTGCATGGCCAGGAGGATCAATACAGGACAACGAGCTTGTTGCTGATACTGAATTGTCCTTTGAGCTCACTGATCACTGAGTATTTATTGTTCTTTTTCAGGTAAACATGTAGATACAGCACTGGTGCAAAGTGCCAGTTTAATAGAAAGTCTGCACAGCAGGAGAGTTGCAAAGGAAGGGGCAGATCTCTTTATCCTTGTCCATCCAGCCCATGCTGCCTGCTCAGTGTGTCACTGGGGTGTGGGTGGTTGGTAGTGTCCATAGCCCAGGCAGGCAGTGGAAACTCTGTGTACTTATGTTATTTGCACTTCTGTATTGCTGTGAAGGTCACCTGGCTTTTGCCTGAGTGTCCCCACGGAGCTGACAGCCACTATTGCAGTGTCTTCAGCAGTTTCTGTGAGCACAGATTCTTCACAGTTACATTAGTGTAGCGTGAGGGGTCCTTAGTTCTTGTTCAAAGGAGAAAAGAAATAAAACCCCCAATCCAAACACCACCCCTCCCATACCTAATGTGTCTTATTATTTATTCAAACAGATAACTTGGACATCAGCACACTGCAGCAGAGCAGGAGATATGCAACCTGCAGAGGTCCAGCAGGAGTCTATAGTCAGTTATCTCCCTCTCAGCCACATCGCTGCACAGATCTATGACCTGTGGACTGGCATCAAGTGGGGAGAGCAGGTCTACTTTGCCGAGCCAGATGCTCTGAAGGTATCCTGTCTTGCATTGCATCTAATTAAGATTGCACTTCTTTCTGTTAGAAAGCATCCTAGAGAGACAATACGATCTTTGAGAAGTGGTAAAGGATGAAGATTGAGCGTCCATTAGTGTAAGAATTATGAAGTCCATTAGGTTTGTGATCCAGTGCTCTAGATTCCAATTAAAATATGTAATCCACATCCATAAGGTTCTTTTAAGGCAAAGGAGTAGGCATCTAAAGCAAAAGAAATCAGAGCACTTTTGGAGGAAGGGGAGGCAGGAGGAACTAACCCACCTGTGTGTTTTCCTCCTGCTGTAGGAACCTCCCCAGTGTGTCAGACCTGACACGTGTCAGTGCATATGTCTGACTGAAGGAGGTTCAGCAGTCCTTCTTTATATCCTGCATATTTAGTTATGTTCTACATCCCTAAAGATGCAGGTTTTGTGTCACCAAACCTCTTTAGCTCTCTGTGTGCCTTTTTGCAAAGTTTTGAAGTTATTTAATGATTATAACAGGGCAGCTTGATCAACACACTAAAAGAAGTGCAGCCAACATCTCACATGGGAGTCCCCCGAGTATGGGAAAAAATCATGGAGAAATTAAAGGATGCTTCTGCTCAGTCAGGATTTGTGAAGAAGAAAATGCTGTCATGGGCTATGTCCCTTAGCCTAGAGAGGAACCTGAATGGCTCAAGCAGGTATGCATTACAGAGAGTGAGACTTCCAGCAACCTGAAAGTAGCAATCTGCTTGTAATGAACTGTCAAGCCTCTAAGTATAAATGGGTAAAATTTGGTCTGGCAACACAGCAAATATAATGCAAGAGGGAGGAGGTGTTTATTAATTACTGTAGCTGATCTTAAACACAGGTGAATGTCAGAAGTGTCTCTCCCTCCTGCCTGAGAACAGCCCCTCACTGACACAGCCCCTGCTGTGACTGAGCAGGTTGGTTTTCAGCTGGGACAGTTCCCTGGTGCAGTCCCTGCTCCCCGTGGCTGTGCAAGTGCTACTCACTGGTGAGAGGAAAGGGCATGACGTTGGAGGGTGTGTATGAAGGGGGGCAAATTTTGGGGGATGGCCCAGACAGGCTGACTCATGACAGTTTGGGATATGAGAGTTAAGAACATCTCATCTCCCTGCAAAAACCCAGTGACACCCCCCATGAATTCTCTGAGTTCCAAGTACATTATCTCTGTTCTGAAGAACATTGGTGTTTTTCTCCATAAGGTTGTCCAGATAAATAATGTTGTATAAATTCAGCTACTAACAATTCACAATTCTTTCCTCTCCCAAAGTTCTTTAAAGCATGACAGCTCAATGAAGTGTGAAACTGCTTATGGAAAATGGTCTTCCAAAAGATCATTCCATGCTAGTGCTTTGCTTGCCTGATCATTCCAGTTCTCAGAGAGGTCCTGCAAATTTCAGATTTTAGTGGTGTAGGTTCTCAGAGACACACTTAAGTGATGAAGAATCATGAATACAAGAGCTGTGTTGTGTACAATATTTTTTTAGAGATTCTTTATGTATTTCCTGTATTCAGATACCTCAAGAGTTGGGGGTATGAAAGTTGGAGCAATGAAAGACACTGAATAAATGATAAAAGGATGAATATGTCACCTATTCTTACTGATGTAACTTCTGTCAGCACCCAAAACCAAATGATAGATACATGTCTAAACGAAACTTGTGCCTGATTTTGTTCTGAAGACTTCCTTGGTTGCTCTGACTTGTGTGTTTTGTACTCAGCAGTGACCTAAAGCAGCTCTGGACAAGGTTGGCAGACTACCTAGTGCTTGCAAAAATCCGCAGTGCTCTGGGCTTTTCCTGCTGCCAGAAGCACTTCTGTGGTGCTGCTCCTCTCACCACAGAAACACTGTACTTCTTCCTGGGTCTGAACATCACCCTGTATGAGGCCTATGGCATGAGTGAGACCACAGGCCCACACTGCCTGTCTGGGCCTTACATTTACAGGCAGCACAGGTAATTTTACCATTATTATTATTATTATTATTATTATTATTATTATTATTATTATTATTAATAATAATAATAATAATAATATGGCCTGTTTCATTATATCTGTGAAAAGAGCATTTACTAAGGCCAGCAAAGATCTTATGGCTTATTTTATTTTTCCTGGGTGCACTGTCACTCTGCTGTGCTTTTGGGAGCCAGAATAATGTGCAGGTCAGAAGCTGAGCACATTGCCAGGCCAGGAGCACTGACAGTGAGCCAAAGCATTACATGCAGAACAGTTCCTAAATCTGACTTACACTGTAGCCCTGGCCTGGGGCAGGATAACTTTCAACTGCAAGACCTCAAATACAAAAGTGGGTTTATGCCTGAAGATACGGGGGGGAAAAACCAGCAAGCACAGGCAAGACAGACTGTCAAAAAGTGCTTAGATGCTCCAGCATCTCTGCCCCAGTGAATTAATATTCCATGGCTGTCAAACAGTTTCAGCACAGTGTTGTTTGCAGTGTTTTGGTACTTTCAGGGCTTTGACATGTTAGCCATCTTATCAGTATGATGTTTGATATCTCTGTGCTCCCTGTGGGGTTTTTCTACTCTTCTCTGATAGCTGTGGTAAACCAGCACCTGGATGCAGAGTGAAACTGGTGGACAAGGATGGAGAAGGCAATGGAGAAATCTGCTTCTGGGGAAGGACTGTTTTTATGGGTTATTTAAATATGGAAGACAGAACAAAAGAAGCCTTTGATGAGGAGGGTTGGCTGCATTCTGGAGATTTAGGAAAGCTGGACAAGGATGGCTTTCTCTATGTCACTGGAAGAATTAAAGGTAATGGGCAAAGTCCTGCTCCGTGTCGTGTACCTGCTCAGCACTGTTCAGTTTAATGGCAGGTGTGGTCACTAATGGAGTGTTTTCCTCTCCTGCCAGCAGCATTACCCTCACAGGAAGGTAAAATAAACTTCCCCATGAGTGTGCTGTGTGTTCAGGGGAAGTTTCCCTCCAGTCTGTAATAGGTGGAGATGATTCAGTTCCTACAATGAGGCTTTTTATCTCCCAGGCCTTTACTCAGTATTAATTACAATTAGCAATATAAACTACCAACACGGGTTTAATGTGTCTTCTTCGATTTGAATGATTCATGAAGGTGTCCAGGCTCCCTTTGAATCTTGCTAAATTGTCCTAATTGCACATTAGAATGTTTAGACAGTAAGCAGAGGACATCTGTGTTCTCTGAAAGCTGTTGCTGTAGGTTAGAGGTAAGTTCCTCTGATGCCCCAGGTGATGTATTTGCAGAGAGTTGAAGCTTGAGAGCAGAAGGGAAAGTTAAAAAAAAAGCAGTGAACTGAGGTGTTATTGCAGTACATTGACAGAAGTGTCAATGGGAGTCAGACTGGTCACTTGGTTACTTGGGAGCTTTTTTTCCCAAAACACATTCAAGGAGTGGGATTGGTCACGGGCAAGATGAGACTGAAGAAGGTTTAAGAATTGAGTATCATCCCAGAACATACAATGAGTCACTGGGGAGATAACGTGGATGAGTGAATCTGTCACAGGTGGCATCATGTCCTGCTAGGAATCAGGACTTAGGTTGGTGCTATTAATAGCCTGCACCAAATGCAGATATCTTGGTTTTAACTTCTTTCTTGTCTGATTCATTTTCCTTCAGTGTAGCAGTTGACAACCCCTAGTCTCAATCCATCTGAACATTTGTGTTTCTCTTACATCTGCCTTGACTGCTGAACTAAAAGCAATTACTCCAAATTACAGGATGGGTAAACCATCTGGGATAAAATAACCATATGCCCAGTTTCATTAAAGTTTTAAATTCAAGTCCAAATAAGGTAAAATCTAATAGAAAAGCTTTTTTTTTTATGGTGACTACAAGGGGACTTCCTTTGGTTCTCTGTGTCTTACAAGTTTCAGGGCTCACGAGCTCAAAGCTGCAGCTGGAGAAATCCATCCAGGGGGGTATTTGTAGAGGTGTGAAAAAACTTGTTGCCATTATTACAGTTACCTGGATTAGCTGGGGAAAAGCTGACAGACACTGAAAAACTGAGGGCCAGAGGTCGGTAGAGGGTCTAAGACAAAGACAAAA
>JAWWLV010000018.1:19585651-19597076 GCA_035041135.1 Platyrinchus mystaceus | reverse complement strand
ATTAGCTGGGGAAAAGCTGACAGACACTGAAAAACTGAGGGCCAGAGGTCGGTAGAGGGTCTAAGACAAAGACAAAAGGAAGGTGGAAGGAGAGGAGAAGTTAGACCTGGAAAAGTTAATCTGTGTTATTTGTTGAAGCATGTTTTGAAATGCTGCAAAGACCATTATTTGAGGACAGGGAGAAGCCACCAATGTAACGAAAGCAAAGAGTTGGGATTTACTTAGAGAACAGTTAAATTTGTAATAATATCACTGAATATACACATCAAACTTCAGACCAAAGGTATTCAAATAAAAATACACATTATCAACGGAATAAGGTGTCACTACCATTGTTTACAAACCTGCAGAATATTCAGATTCCAGTCTGTCACTGCATTCCCCTCATGTCAAAAGGAGGGCAGGAATCACTTCTTCCTCTGCAAACTTCCTTTCCTGCTTCTCCCCCACACTCCTCCCTCCTTTTGCTTTTATGGAGCCTTCCTGCAGTAGTAACTTATTTTTGTCTGACCCCTCTTGGCGGATCTAAGAATTGGTTTTAATCATGATGTTAACAATGAATTTGCTTTTTGGTGAGATGGCAACAATAAAACAGAAGGTGAATCCTGTGCTAATCTGGAAGAGATGATGTCTCACAGACAAATTCCAGGTTATGTAACAGTGCCTTGAGAATAACCTGTTACTGGATTATGTGAAACATTATCTGGACCAAAAATTTTATACTGGGGAGATCTGAGAACTTGAGCATGTTTGAAAAATGGTAGCATTTTTGTTTTGAAGGTAAGCAATAGGATTTGTTTTCTTTGGAAAACATCCTGGGGAAAAAAAAAATCTCTCTTATTCTTTATGTCAGAATATGGAAAGCAGGTCAATCCAGACATTAGCCTGGAATTTATCTGAGTTCAACTAATAGCTTTTCTTTTTTTTTGCCTAGATTTGATTATTACAGCTGGAGGTGAAAATGTGCCTCCAATTCCAATTGAAGATGCTGTTAAAAAAGAGCTCCCCATTGTTAGTAATGCTATGGTGATTGGGGATAAAAAGAAGTTTTTGTCAATGTTCCTGACCCTAAAGGTAAACCAGCTTTAATATTGCTTTTGGTGACATTACACTCCTGCACCTAAAAGAAGAATAATTTTGAACCACTTGTAAAAAGACCTAAAATTACATAGGAGGTTTTGGCAGGGGGGAAAATGTACAGCAACTAAAACTAAATCCTGCTGGGTCTAAACTTCTGGTTACATGATCTGCTGAACATCTACATATTCACTGCTGTTTCTCCTATGTATATAATAAGAACTATTTTCTATTTAAGTGCAAGCTTTATAATTAAGAAATGCTGAAAGTTTGAGAAGTCTCTGTACAATAATAGGTTTTATTCTGACAGACAAGCAAAGCCAACAAATTTTTCTGTTACAGGCAAACCCAGAAACTTCCCAACAGAAGCATTTCTCTACAATGTGTTATTTTTATAACACAAGAAGGGTGACTGTAGAACAAAATAATTAATGGCCTTGCTGTGGTATACAATTCTCTTCAATTGGGAAATCACTGTTTTCCTAAAACATTTGCCCTCGGTGTTCTGTGTACATACATACTTACTTAGGTTTTTTCAAGTTGTTTACCTCTGTGACTGATACTCCCTATCTCCAGGCACAACAGAAATGCTAATTTAAGAAGTCCAACTTAAAAGAATGCTTCCATCTCAAGCTGTTTACATTACACCACAGTAATTCCATTTAGTGATGAGCTAAACGTTTCCCTGTACCAATGGAGTCATTTGGAAAATATGGCAGAAATTCCAGGTCTATAGATGGACTCTATGGCCTGATTCATTCACACATTTCACGTCTGTTCATGTACATATAAGCCAAAAACATTTGCATTTGGTGGCCAAATGGAAAGAAAAGCACTGCCATCTGTAGGTGTTCCTGCTTTTTAACTTACAGAGTGTTTGTGCGTTTATGCTGAGCCTTCTCAGTCAGGGAGGACCCGATCAGGGCACCTTTAATGCCTTTAAGAGGGAGCATTTGGTGATTCACTTCATTTGGTATTTTAGAGTGAGCTGGACCCAGACACATCTGATCCCACTGACATTCTCACTGAGCAAGCCAGAGACTTCTGCCAGAGGAGTGGCAGTAAAGCCACCAAGGTGTCCGAGATTGTGGCCACCAGAGACCAGGCGATTTACGGGGCCATCCAGGAGGGAATCAATAGAGTCAACAGGAATGCTACCAACAGGGTCCACTGTATTCAAAAATGGATAGTGCTGCCAAGGGATTTCTCCATTTCTGGGGGAGAACTAGGTAAGATTTACTGCTTTATACTGAGGTACAGTTTTGCATGCCAGGTTCTGGCTACAGCTACTGGAGGGAAGGGAAAAAACCTTCTGCAGTCTGTGGTAAAGAATACAAAAATGGGAGTTTTAACTGTGTACACATTTGCACGTACAGCTCTTACCGTTAAATTTCAGATTGCTTTGGGTAATTAAGCAATCAATTTTGGTTAATTCCTTGGGCAGTATTAATAAGTTCCAGTAATAATACTGAAAGTTTCTCATTTAAAAAAAAAAAGGAGCAAGGCAGTGAAAGCCTGATAATGGAGCCTGAAGCACATCATCAGGCTCTTTGAATGAACTGGGAAGTGTTTAAAAGCTTTCAAAAACATCACTCTTTATTTTTAATGAAAAAAAGTAGTGGTCGGTTATCACCCTCTTATCTGCAGCTCCCTTTGAGGTTCTCATGCTTGTGTGGAGGCAGCTTTACATACCACGCTGGCTCCTCACTTGTAGCATTTACCTACACTCAAATTGGGGCATGTGCTTCCCATGAGGCTCTTCAATAAAAACCTTGGGCACCAAAGCTCCAAGAGGGTAGGAATGTCTGTCCACATTTCTGGTATTGTGACTCTCTCCCTCTTTTAAGGTCCAACAATGAAGCTGAAACGGCTCTCGGTGCTTGAGAAATACAGGAATGAAGTAGACTCCTTCTATGAAGAGTAGGAAGTCTTTCATCCAAGCACTAAGAAAGATCTGTGAGCAAAAGAAAGTATTTTCTAATCAAAAGCATTAATGAAGAGTTATGCCTTTTCTGGGTCTGTAGTCTATTGAACCAAACCACTAGAAAGCTGCTGTGTTAATGTAGTTGTTTCTGATACTCACCTGATCATTTGTCCTCTTTTTACAGAAGCATCTGCAGTGTGTGCACTTTCTAATACTGTTTTTACTTTATGACCTAAATGATTAAAACATCTTTCTGTATTGTATAAACTGGCCATAACTAATTAATTCCTCTAGACTGAAAAACAATTATTTTTTTACATAGTGATCTTCCTATTTTCCTTTTTCCCTGTTGTCCCACAGGCCATTGCCCATAGTTCAGGATACATTTTGGTAGTTGGCAGTACTGCTTAATAAAACTGCCACACCATTCCAGTGAGAATTATTTTTAAAAAAATCAAAATCAAAAGGGCTGAATTTTTTTCTCCTCCTACACAGGAGTTTCTTGTTGTTCACTAACAAACACATTTCAGAACTTAAAGGCTTCTCTTCCATTTCTGTAGCAGCTTGTGTGAAAACAGCAGCTCGTTTCTAAGTCCATGTTGGAATTAGCAGGACTATTTCTCCTAAAAACAGATAATCAAAAAAGCTGGGGGAATAGCTCCCCAAGCCTGGAAGACATAAAGCAGTAAATACAGGAGCAGCAAATATGGGAGTGCTGTTTAGAACAGAAGCTTCTTTAAGATTGTTTACAGTGCTTTTCTTTAGGCAGCGTTTATGGGCGTGGATCTGCATGTGCCAGTACTCACATTGTACTAATTCTGGAGCTGCTTTTCTTCTTACCCCTATGAAAAATAAATCATGTAATGTGGAGGACATGCTTGGCACATCAGGGGTGTGCTGTGAGTGATCCCTGGCAGGCAGCTACAGCCCCTGTTCCCGAGAGAAAAAGGTGCTGTGGAACAGGAGACTGTCTCCATGGAAGTCCCACTCCCAGTCTCATCTTGTAGACTTAGGATTTGTTGCAAGTACCACTAATCAGCTCAACACACAAGACAAGGCAGCAGCCTAGGATTATAAAAACAAAACAAGCAAGAGGACTTTGAAAAGTTTATTCTTCCCCATTTTGTGCGCAATGGTCATTCCGAGGTTCTTTAACAATATTAATCCCAAGGAAACAAGGAAGCAGCAGCTCGTAAAACACGGAAAGAAATGTTGCCCTATTCACCAAAAGCAGAGTGCCTTAGGAATAAAGCTCCTCCAACATGTTGTTAGACTGTATAAAAAAGCTGGGATGCTCACTTTGTAGAGCCACATGAGAAGTCGTTAACTCAGAAACGATTTCACCTCTGAAACAACCAGCCTAAAACAGTCTTAACAGATATTACTCCACTTAGTGACTTTCTATTAATAGAATTAAGCTTTAGGAAGCCTGGCTCTGGCAGTAGGGATAATCCTGTGCTATACTAACGAGTTTTAAAATACACATTTCCTTGTTGGGGGCACTGATGGAAGATGCCTTTGGACATACAGGTCTGAATGATTCGTATGACCATCTGCATGTGATGAAGGAGGGAGGGAAAAGAGTTGCTTTTGCACCCATTAAGCTCAGTAAGCAAGGAAAAAAAAAAGCCTTGGATCCCCTTGAATAGGGATGAAATGTATTTCTGGAACATAGGCACCAGAGCCAAACAGCTGATCTGTCTTAATCCCTTTAGGACTAGTCCCTTACATTCAGGTTTGAATAAAATTACCAGTCAATACAGTAGGACACACTGAACAGACTATGCAGAAAGCTACAACACAAAGAGCATTCCAGCAGAAGTCATGAAATATCTAGGATAAATCTGCAAAGTTAATACTTTCCCTTCACAATATATGGCAGAGGTAATTTTATATGGTTTACCCTCATTAGAACTCTGTTGGAAAGGGTATTTCAGAGAGGCAAAACTTGTAAGAATTATTGTGCTATCTAGATTTGACAAATAACTTTGCTTCAGCATTAAAATTCTCACCCTTTGCTAGGTAATGGTTGTGGGCTTTTTTTAAAGTACACAAGTAGATTAAATCTCTAGAATTTTGTAGTTCTTTATTCATGCCTTTGGTGGGCAGGGCTATATTTCATCACCAGAGTATCTAATGTGGTTTTTTTGTCATTTTTAGGATTAAATTGCTATTTTAAGTTATTTTATACCCGTTTCTGTTTATGAAGGTCACCTTGTGCTACTGTTAGGCTGAAAACCTTTTCAACTTCAGCAAGACCAATAAAGCAGGTTTTAACCATTAAGGTGCTTTTACATTTCACTAATTCCATTACTGGTTTATATTTGCATAATACTTCTTTGTGGAAAGCAAACCCCTCTAACTGAAATGGAAAATGGTAGACAGTTACAGTGACAATAAAAGAATTCACTTACATAAAAATGTTCACCGGATAGAAAAAAAAAAATAAATAAGACAAAGCACTTGGAAAAGTCCACTGAAAGCAGTCACAAGCATCATTTGTAGCCATTTGGACTAAATTTATTAATGGAGAGACCTTAACTAAAAAGTTTGCTCTCAAGAGATAAGCAAACTATCTGCATATGGATATCAGGTTACACGTCAGGTACTCCCTGTGACTCCTCCCCCGGGAGTCCCCACGAGCAGCAGGAGGGAAGTTCAGTCCTTGTCCCGCACCCTGCGGCAGATCTCATCCGTGAACTCCGAGCACTTGGCATTGCCTCCCAGGTCCTTGGTCAGGATCTGAAAGAAAGAAAAAACACTATCACTGGAATGTTTCAGGGGGATAGTCCTGTCCCTGATAGGTTGTGCATGGATGGTAAACGGGGGTGAGAAGGAACACGGGACGCTTGAGGAGTTCTGCAGCCCACGCAGAGTTCATCAGTAAGGACTGGCACGGGCACAGAAACTGGGGGATCAAATTTGAACATGATTTTATCTTAACTGCAGGAAGAAAGTGTGTTTGGTCAAAGCTCTACAAAGTCCTTTGGCTCCATAATTGTGTAATTAATTGTTAAGCATTTAAGCACTTAGTAAGAAGTTTGTCCTTTGGAAGTAAAATTCATATATAAAGGCTCAGCACTAATTGAGAGTAAGGCAACTGAGAATAATTCATAAGGGGTTTTTTGTTTGTTTGTTTGGTTTGTTTTGTTTGTTTGAAGGAAACCCACACAGAAAAAGCACATACAACTCTCAATGCTACACATTAACAATTCTTTAAGTTTGCTTAGTTTAGTTTAGACATGTAGAGTTGAAACATCTTTGTCATCAAGTACAACTCCCGTGTGGGGAGCACTAAGAGTGAAATAAATGTGGGCAACACTGCTGGTCTAACCTAGCTAGATTAAACAGCCTGGGAAATAATTTAAAATCATTAGTTTCCCCCTTACACGACACACATCTCTTAATTAAATGTTTGAGGGAAGGGAGGAATAGCAGCATGAGAAGCCATCCAGGTTACTGTTGTAGGATCTTGTAATTTTAACTGCATTAAAATTCAATTAAAAAGATTCTCTCCACTGTGAGCATATAGTCATAACGTTGTAAGTAACTGGTAAACGAGCAGCCATGTCACAGAGCTTGCATAGTGTTATCTTCCATAGAATTACCAACCTGCAGAGGGAGGATTCCATTGCAACAGCAGTAAATGGGAACTTTACAGGAGCACCTCTTTATTCACTTGTAAGTTTAGGTGTTTTTTTAACACAGTAAGGTAGCTGCAAACAGACCACTTGCAAAGTGATGACAACTTGTGGTTTCAGCATGCTTGTTATTTTAATTACCAAGCAGCTTCTTGTGATCCTGCTAAGGTAACTGAACCAGCAGGGCTAACTGCTCATCCTCCTGAACTGCCATCTCCAGGATCTTTCCAACTATGTTTTGAAAAGATGGACATCAAAGCAAAGGAGTGAATCAATAATGGTAAGAGCTCAAATTCAAGTCAAATTTAAGAGCATAAGTCCTTCCTCACCCCCCAAATACCCTATTCGAGTCTTAAAACTGGAGACACTTCCTGCCAAAGGGAAATCCTATAAAATCTTAAGGGAAAAGGTTAAATACTGGACAAAAACTGTTCTTTTGTAGTTCAAAAAGGAGTGAAAGCAGCAAGGAAGAAAAAAGAAAATAACTGAGCTGAAAAAAATAAGAACAGAAGTATTACAGTCAGGACTAGAATGCTATAAACTAAGTGGATTATTAAGGCCTGTGAAAGGCAAATGAATGTCCTTCCCTTCAGGATCCAGATTTAAATATATATGCATTGCATGTTTTATGAATTTCATAAGTGAGATGCTACTAGTTACTTAAACCTCTAATCCCTTTCCTGCAAAACAGATATCCAGTTCAAGCTTTTAGAGTTCACAAAGCTGTAGAAATGTGAGATGAGCATTACTGGGACACCAGGAATGCTACAGCCTGTCCCTTATTACTGAGAAGGGCAGGCTTAATACCACCAAAGATAATATAATTACTGCCAGAGAAGGACAGTGGCACTGCTTGTGCAACAGGCCAGCACAGCAGGTCAGCCACCCTTCTGGTGTTCATGTTCTAAGTTAATTTTTGCTGTGATATAATATGATTTTAATTCACTGCATTTATTTGCACCCCCTCCTATTACCTTCCCATCCTTGATGGTATCAAAGCAAGCTGACTCTATTTTTGTGGCATGTTTGTGTAGTCCCATGTGACGCAGCATCATCACAGCACTCAGCAGGAGGGCAGTTGGATTTGCCATGTCTTTGCCTGCAATGTCTGGTGCTGTTCCATGAACCTAGAAATAAAAGAAAACCTATCAGTTATGGTGTCAATAGGCTGATTAAAATGTCCTAGGCAGTCCAAGTGTGTGCAAGAAACCTGAACCATAAATCCTCGTGTATTAAAACAGGAGTTCCTTTGCAGCGATACAGTCAGTGGAAAGGAGATACCACAGACCAAAACAATTTAGTTCAAAGCATCAGAAAGGCAGAACTCGGTCACCTAATACCTCTAAATTGTGCCCCTCAGGTTCTGTTTCATAGAGGGTATTTATCTCATGAAAAAGAGGGAAAATAAAGCGTTGGTCAAGAAAAAGGACATGCAAAAAACTTACACGCGATACACACTTTACCCGAAGCTGGGCAAAGCTTCACCATCTCCACAGTAAAAACCCATTTTATGGAGAACCTGGTTAAATGTCAGCTCCATTATATGGTATGGAGAAGATAAGATTCCCAAGTGGAGACCAAGCAGTTATTGCTGCTCCCCCTTGGATAACAAAACTCACCGACTCAAAAATGGCCACTCCGTTGGCACCGATGTTCCCGCTGGGTGTCACTCCCAGGCCCCCGATCAGCCCAGCACATAAGTCACTGAAAGAAACTCCAACCATCAAATGAAAAGAACACAACTTTTTCAAACACAGTTACCTCTCTGCAAGGTATTAAAATATTTATCTACTTCAACTGTAACTTACTTTATGTGCCTACACAGTCTGAGAATAATACTGAGAAAGAACAGATGCTGTGAGCCCCTTGTGCTCCACTACAACATTTGAAAAGTTTTAGGACTACTAGAATATAACAAAGGAAAATCAAAAGGAAATTCCAATTTCTAGGATAAAGCTGATAAGACATAGGCACAACAAAATGTACTAAAAGCATAGAATATATGTAGAAGTTTAAAAAACTAGCAAAAACTGTAACTATCCAGAAATCTTATTTCTTCTGCAGGGGCCACAGAACTACTTTTCATATGTGAAGTCCTTCTAAAGAAAGGTGGAAGAATTTTCCTCGGGTAGCTGAATTACCAGTAGGGTATTGTGTGTAGCTTAAGGGACATTTTCCAAGTGACACCAGACTAACTTTCCTGAACAGCCTGTAAGTCACAAGTCTGACATTAGCAGGTCATCAGCCACCTGCATTTGGGTCCCTCCAAAATTAACACGGGGAAGGACAAACCAACTGTGCCTGTAGCCACCAGACTGTCTGGCATTATGCTCATGCTTTAAAGAAGCAGTGGGGGAGGCCTTACCCAGAGATAAAGGGCCTTACCCTCTTCAAGGGCAGACTCACATGTATTGCAGATTTTTAGGACTGCAATTTTTTATGGAATTTCTATGAGAATTTTAAAACGGGTGCTACTGAACTATGTGAAGGGAGTTGCAATAGTGCTGATGATGGGACTCGTGTGATTTGATCTCTTTTGGCTAACAGCTCAGAGCAGCTGTGAGGGCCCTGGGCACTCCTTACCTATTCTTAAAGCAAGAAGCATCAGTTGGAAGCTGATTTTTTCTAGAGTGGACAGCAAGACTAATCACAGAGAGAGGGCAATTTTAAAAGAGCTTAAGAAGCATTTCTTCTTCTATGTAAGTTACCTCTACATTTATTATCTGTACACAAAAAGGAGATGTGGTCTAAGATGTAAGTAGTCACTGAACTTTTAAACAAATCCTGATTCAGGCTGTTTTCTCAATGTCTCCTTAGATGTGCAAGGAGATGCCATGATATGTTAGACACTTACAAGTTCAGATTACACACTTCATTTGACACACAGTATTCAATGAAATTTACACTCTACCTGAACATTTTACAGAATATAAAATGTGTGCTGGTGGATTTTGCCTTCAAGAGACCAAGCTCCTCCAGCATTCATGTTATTCAAACAATGAAATTTAATTTGAAGGTAAAGAAAAGACACTACATAAAAGAAGAGCTGGTAGGATGTTAAGAGACCACACATTTGGTTCTTCAGTGACTCTGCAGAATCATTTTCCTGTGTGAGTAGCTCTCTGTACACATCATGGTCCCACAGTCACCCTACAAAATCTACCTTCCCTAATCTCTAACCAAACAGTCTTGATTGCAATGTAAGCCATTAAATTCTGCACATCTTTGGAGAAATTTCTCTTCTGACCCATCTGAACAATATTCATAGACTCCATAAGCAGCAACTCTCTTTTAAATAGATAGCACATTCTCATGTTATAGTCCCACCCAACAATATATTATTAACTGAAGTGTAATAATACAATCCTTTCTTCCCATTTCCAGTCTGGTTTATGAAGTTTTAGATTCTGGATGCATAGATCACCCATCTGGCTTGCACATAACCTCAATGACTGTTGGGAAAGTATCAGTATTTTACGTGTTGGATTAATTCAGATTAGAATCTCCATACCTGAGGATGTCACCGTACAAGTTTGGCATAACAAGCACATCAAATTGTGATGGATCTTGAACCATCTAAAAGGAAGTATATTTTCATTACGGTTAAGAATTTAAACAAACAAAAAAACCCAACCAAAATTAAAATGTATAAATACTCACATTCAGACACACAGTATCCAGATACATTTCATTAAATTTAATATCTTTACAGTTTTCTGCTGCCTCCCTGCATTTTCTCAAGAAAAGCCCGTCAGACATTCTCCTGCAATTAGATAAGCAAGAGAACATTGCAGTTATTGTAAGGAAGCAGTACTCAAGGTAAAGAAAACTGCACAAAACAGAGATTTAAATAAAAATATTAAGAGTGCAGAAACTTAATTTATGAATATCTCCTAAATATAAATAGTATTTTAAATATATTACAGAGCAGTTATGCCCTTTAAATTTCCTCCTAAAACATTTTTGTGTCCGTAGTTTAACAGCCATGCACATTCATTGTCAGAATGCCTTCTATTCCTTTACTGAAGGCTCAGTGGATCTGTAAAGGTGGTGTCACATATCACACGTGTTATGGCTCACGTGGTTCAGTGGGAAGTGGCTTGGAAACTGTAAAAGACACTAGCCACTTTCATCCTCAGTTTTTAAATTACTTTTCCTTGTTTAAAAGGAGCTTTGCATGAAAGGATTCCTAAGAACTTGCTAATAAGTACATCAGTACACCATTATTGCAGCCCTATCAACACTGGGTCAGTATTGCCCATTTTACTTAGGAGGCATTTACTTCACTTGTTTCCCATTTTACTTCCTCCCAGTGGCATCGATAGAAGTCACACATTTAAGCAAGACTTAATGCACATTGTTGTTTAGTTCTCCTCAAGGAGAAGTGTGGACATACATGATATTTGCCTTGTGCACGGCAGTAACGTGGCTCCTCTGATTGTTTCTGGCGTACTCGAAAGCAAACTCTGCAATCCTCTTGCTGGCTTCCTCTGTGATCAGCTTGATGCTCTGCACCACCCCATCGACAATCTGAAAGACAGATTATGTTGGTATGGAAGCGTAAGATCATTCTTCAAGTCACTGGTATGAGAGGGAGTAGAGTTCTGAGGGAGCAGAGTACTGAACATGAGCCAGCAGTGTGCCCAGGTGGCCAAGAAGGCCAATGGCATCCTGGTCTGCATCAAGAACAGTGTGGCAGCAGGAGCAGGGAAGTGATCCTTCCCCTGTACTCAGCGCTGGTGAGGCCACACCTTGAGTACTGTGTTCAGTTCTGGGCCCCTCA
>JAWWLV010000018.1:19552356-19585551 GCA_035041135.1 Platyrinchus mystaceus | reverse complement strand
CAGTGGGGTTGGATCAAGGGTTGGACTTGATGATCTCGGAGGTCTCTTCCAACCCAGTTAATTCTATGATTCTGTGAGGGAGTAGAGTTCTGAGGGAGCAGAGTGCTGAGGGAGGCAGTCCCAACACTGCATTTCACAGGGAAAGTGCCAAACAAAAAACACCCTGAGCCCCGCTGGGGTGGGCAAAGTTCCCACCCCTGACACAGAAGGCCCAGGAAGGCAGCCCTGGCAGCACGTACCACGTGCTCAATGCCGCTGTACTCGCCCTCCGTGTTCTCGCGGATGGTGACGATGTTCACGTCCGTGTAGGGGGTTTTGTAGCCCTCGATGGACACGCAGGGCCGCACGTTGGCATAGAGGTCAAAGGTCCTGCGCAGCAGCAGGTTCATGGAGGGGTGCCCTGCAGCAATGGGGGTCTTCAAAGGCCCTGGATTTTGAAAAAATACATGCATGGATTTGAGAGTTGAAGCTCTGGGTCAAGTGTGCCCTTGGAGAGGATCTCCAAATTCCCGTTTAAGCCTTCTGCTGAAATGCCCCGGGAACTCTCTGTGCTCTCAAGTGCTGCACAGGGACATCAATCAGCTGTTTAAGGGCCAAGTTACAATCCTTACATGGAATAGGAGATTTTACAACAGGTTTTCACTGAAAACACATATAAAGATACTACTCATTAGGAATACAGTTATTGCATACTGTTGTGTATCTCAGAAATGCCTTCTGCAGAGTCCAAAGGTTGGGATGTAGTAATACCCACCTTCAGCTATGAGAACTATCAAAATTATGGCCTGGAAATGAAGGGCTGTTTCAAGATTACAAACAACAGGACAGGCTGTCCCCTATAATTACCCATTTTATTGTGCTACAGATGAAGAACTTTGGCTTTAAATCAGACTCATGATAAAACCAACAGTATTTAATATCTCTGTATTAACCCCTAAAATACCTTTTAATCCCATTTTGTTTTTATCCATGGATTCTTTGGCATCTGGGGGTATCATCCACTTCCCTCCTGGTCCTTGGATAGCTGTAACATTCCTTTCTTCCCACTGAATAGGAGCCTAAACACATATACTCCATGTTAACCTAAATGGCATGACTTTTGCTTCAAGTTTTAACTTTCCTTTCATAAAAAGGTGCATTAGGAATTTTGTCCAGGTCTTCGTAAAACAATTTTTCTCTGGTGAGCAAAAGTAAGCCTGAGATGTTTGAACTAAAGCAGTTTTTAAAAAAGGCAATTAAGGGAAAAAGAAATAGTACAAGCAGCACGTCATCATAAACTTGAATCCCACAATGCCTCCCCAGGTGTCATATACACAAGAATGGTTAGAACTGCAAGACAGGTGCTATTTCTTTCAAGTTTTTAGAGCTGGTGAGTTCTTTGTATACAAGAGACAACATCTGAAAACTGAATTCATTGAGAACTCATCATCTCTCCTGCCTGGAAAACAGTACATGACACAGATATGTATCTGTTATCTAACTGAAAAGCTGCACATGTTCCACAATGCTTTTTGAATTTGCATTCCCCACAGGAATCTTCTGAGTGGAGATGGGCTGCCACCCCTTCACTTCATCAGGAAGGGCCATAAAGGAAGAGATGCAACATCATCAAAGAGAAATTCACTTTTTGCAAATCTAAGCTGGATAGTTGTACTAGAAAGGGAATACGCCTTGGTGCTGTTACTAGTGTGGAACAATTTAACAGGCATCTTGCCTGAAGAGCTCTATTTCCTTTCAAATTCTGGTGAAGTTCCTCAGGTGGGCAGGACCACAGTTCTTGGATACAGTGAGTTTTCATATCACTTCAGTTGCTGTGTTTGGTAGTGCAGCAGTTTGATTCCTAAAAGTAAGCCAGTGCTTTCACACACACTTTCACCTGCACTGGAAGTAACAGTCAATGAAAGAACATGCTCTTATCAGTTGCTCAGAATTACTACATCAACCAGATGATACACTGAGTTCATACTCCCAAAAATTAGGCACAGCATTTGCTCTCAACGCTCTACTATTCTGCCAGGTAACAGTTTCAAGCCCTGTCTTGATATCACATTCCTGTCTTTTATTACTCGAAGCTTCAAAATCTATATGCCTTTATCTTTGGAAGCTAAAGGAAAAACTTTTTAAACATGCCTAGTTAGTATCTGTTGTTGTAGTTAAACTCACAATGCTTACAGCAAGACAAATGAGACTTACTTTGGCAGCATCAAAGATCTTCATGACAGCAGCAGAAATCTCAGGTCCTATGCCATCTCCTGGGATTAAAGTTACTGTTTGTACCTAGGTAAAGAAATATCAGTAGTACAACAAATGAATGTTTGTTTTCTGCACAGAAAACGTTTTCGTGTGTTGTAGGAACCAAGTAACTATTAGAAAACAAGAGAAATTTTCAGTTACCAAATATTCACTATGAAGAATAGCAGTCCTGGACAGAAGTGAGAATGACTCCCTTGCTTTCCAAGGAACTGTGAAAATGTCTTGAGAGAATTGTTTAAAAATTTGCCTATCTATTCCTCTTTCAAAACAGAGGTCCAATATGAAAGGCAGGTTCCTGCTCAGTACTCCTTGGAATTAATGATCTCAGCATGGTTTCTGTGGAAGTCTGAAGAGGAGGTAGCATTACCTGGTGATGGCTCTGCTACACATGTGCCTCCAGCATTACCAACATGCTGTGTAACACTGACACCTGCTACAAAAGATTAAGGGATAGGAAAAGCTGCATTCATCTTAAAAAAAGATAAAAAAGGGGTCATGCCAATGTAAACTTCTCAAGTGACCTCCTAAAAACCTCAGACCCATTTTTGACAATACCAGCTTATTTTCCTCCCATGTTCTTAGTCCTGTTTCTTTCATTGCACAGCTCAGGCTTAATGAGTAACAGGGGAAGAAAGTACTCTGCTTTGATGAAAAGAAGTTATGATCACTATTCTGAGGTGCATGCCCCAGCTCTTTTTGCTTCATTTAAACAGTTCCAACAGTTTTGTGTGGGCTCATTATTACCTACAAAAAAAGCAGCTCAGATACAGCATTATTTGCAAAACCACAGATAGAATCAACTCAAAAGATACATTTCCACCCTTCTCCACACAAAATATTCAGAATTTCAATACACGTTGGCTGAATTTTTTAACTCATTTGAGCCAGAGAAATTCACTGTGCATGACAAAAAACCCAGAGGTTTGTTACAGCACTGCAGGACTCCACCTGAGCTAAGTGTGTTATGAACAGAGCCAGAGGTGCCTCATCTGATTCTTTTTGTACTGTATGAGTGACCCTTTGGTTTCTTTTCTGGCTGGTGTACAAAGCTTGTAATTAGAAGCCACAGCTCCTCTTTAAAATTAAATTAACTGCTGCCTAAAGGTACTTGCAGCAGTGCTGAGCCCTGCTCCTGCCTTCACTGAAAAAAAAAAGGCCCACGGGCACTTCAAACACAGACACATAAAGAAGGTAAAACAGCTGTTGGGAAATACACAATCAACGTCTAAGATACTTTAAAGAGGACCTTGAAAAGGCAGAATTTTAGATGCAAGGTATTCTAAAAGCAGCAGTAAAGTAAATCTAGTGCTTAGAGGGAAGTCTGCAAAAGAAAGAAAATGAGAAGCTTCTCAACAATCTTTCTGTTTTGCCCAATATTTGCTCGTTTCCAGATGAATTTCAGAAGACTGGCTTATTCTGTGAGAACTCTTCATGCCACTTGTATCTTTTGCCAGAGCCTCCTGTATTATCACTCACACTTAATATGCAATTGCCAATGACAGTGATTGACCAATGTAAATCCAGGATGGCATTAAGAGCATGTATGTTGACCTGTTTGGCCCTTATTTTTCGGGAATATAAAAATAACAACAAAATTTCCAAACCCCTTTATTGAGAAACTTCATGAAAGAAAAAAATGGGACTATTATACTCACAGCATTACCAAAACTTCTGGTCACCTTTTTTTGGTTTTTGAAAGCACCTAGCAACCGAGAAACCTGCAGAAATATAAACGAAAAAGATGTTATTTTACTGCACAAACGAGACTTTAAAACACTAACAATATTGCAGCAAATCCACACTTAAAAAATTATATTGCTTTAAATTTCCTATCTCGAACTAGTATAAAAATCCAAGTGAAACAAGAGTACTCAGCACTTTGCCAAGTTGCTGTCTAACACTGTGCACTGAGTATTCTTAGCACAAGGTGAGCCCAGGACACCCACGGCTGGGTGAGGGGAAGCCCCTGCACCATTGCTGGAGTCCTCACACACAGCACACTGCAAGCAAGGCTGCAGTGACTCTTAACTCAAGAGATGATATGCTAAGGACTGGGATTTGTGGAAAGCAAAGTGCAAAATGAAACACTTGGTTGGCAGCAGTTGGGTGGAAGTATCTTCACGCGTTTGAGGTGACGTTTCCCAAACTACTTTGCATCAGTGTCACTTCTCCCATTCAAAACGTGGTGAATTTTGTTCTTCTACCTCCTGTAGGTGTATGTTTTGTTTTGTACTGTTGCCTTCTGGAGGTCTGATGGGTTTTAAAAAGCATAACTGAAAGGCACATTAAAGACAAAATTCACCATAGCAACGAGTCTGGAAAGCACAGTCAAAGAATGAGTTTCTAATATCTCAATATTCTGACCTGGCTTTAAGCTTCAAAACTGGGATGGTATATAAGCTCGAGCTCTTGTCTAGCTGAACATCATGGACAAAATTCCCAATCTGCAGAAAAAATACAGCCTCCCAGTCTCACCCTCCTTTGATGGCTCTGTGGCTTAAGAGCCAGAAGGCTTCTAACTGTAAACAGACACTCCTTCAGCTCTGCCACACTCACATGTGCAGGCTATCTGCAGCTATCAGCTAAAAAGGAATCTGACAATTTGTATTCCTCTCCTGTCCCATCTGTATTTGTTATTTCTCACCCTTATGGACACTTACAGTATGGCAAAAGGCTCAAACTACACTGGCACCAACAGAAACAACTACAAACAATACAATTCTCATGTAAATTGTAAGGAATGCTGTGGGACAAGTAACTTAAGCTAGATCTATTTTTACTTGTAGCCCCACATGAGATGTCCAAGGTCACTGCCACAGGCAAGCAGTGCCTGCCACGGCAGCCACATGGCTGAGGGAGCAGCTGGAGCCATTAAATGAAAACGTGAAGTTCACTCCACAGCGTAAGTGTCCTCATGGTACAGTTCCTGCACCTAGAGCCAGGATTCACATTCCAAAATAGCCCTGGAAAAGGGAACGGCCTGTCCTTTCAGAAATCACGGGCCTGGTACGTTATACCGAAGTTCAACATTGATAAGACCAAAAAAGAGCCAGGCCGAAGGAAACCGATCCATCCTGACCTTACAGTCATGTGCCGCGATCAGCTCTTGACAGTTCCTCCTTATTTGAGCAGACAGGTTAAGTGGGGCGGCCTCAATGACTTTGCCCCTCTCAGGCTGTCATTTGAAAGCTCAACAGAAATTCCATTTACTCGAGGCACAAAGCAGCATCCCCGCGTCAGGAGCCGCGTTCAGAGCGGCCCAGAGCCGGCGAGCCCCAGAGCGGAGCTGTGGGGGCGGAGAGCCCCCGGCCCGCCCCGTGCCTGTCCCCGGCGGCCCCGCAGTGCGGGGCGGGGGCTCGGCGTTCGCAGCCCGAGCCCCGCCGCGGGAGCTCCCGCCGCCGTGACCTCTACGGCGCGACCTCCCCGCAGGCCGCTGGGGCCGGCGCGGCACCCCCGGCCCGCCCGGTAACGGCCCCGCGGCGCCTCCCGCCGCCCGGGCAGGGGGGACACACACACGGAACCCGCCGCCGCGGGGCCGCCCTCCGGCCGCGGCCCTTCGCCCCCGGGAGCGCTGCCAGGGCCCGGCGGCACCGCGACCTTGCGGCTCCGCCTGAGGGACCGGCCAAGGTCAGGGGCGCGCCCCGGGCAGGGCCCGGCCCGGCCCGTCCCCCGCCTACCGTGGGCATCCACGCGGCCGCGGCCATGACGCGCCCGGGCTCCGCGGCTGCCGAGGGCCCTCCGCTCCGCGCCCGCCGCCAGACCGGAACCGGCGCGCGGGGAGCGCCGGCCCCGCCCCGCCGGGGGAGCCCCGCCCCGGGGCTGCCGCTGCCGCAGCGCTCGCCCGGGGGTGCTCAGCGCCTGCCACGGGCCCTCAGCCCCTGCCCGCGGCTGATCCCCTCCCGCCCGCCGGCCCTCAGCCTCTGCCCGCGGCTGATCCCCTCCCGCCCGCCGGCCCTCAGCCCTCGCCCGGGGCTGATCCCTTCCCGCCCGCGGGCCCTCAGCTCCTGCCCGCGGGCTCGCCGCTCCCGCCGCCGCTGCCCCGGCCTCAGTCCCCGCCGCCGGCCGGGCGGGAGGTGCCGGTGCTGCCGGAGGCCGCGGGAGCCCCCGGGGCGGTGTGTGAGGAGGCACCGCTGTGGCATCGACGAACAAAACCGGTTATAGAATTGGGTAGTTTACTGGAAAAATAGCTGTTGTTGCTAAGAAATAAGTGTGTCAGAGCTTTGTCGCAGCAGATTTAAAAAAAAAAAAATCAAAACCCAAAACCTGGGCACGTTAAACCAAAGCTGTTGAAGTCGGGGCAATTTGAGGTTGGTATTTGCCTTCATTTGTGAGGTACTTGTCTGGGTTTTTGAAGTCAGTCGCAGGAGGGGCTGTGGGAGCGTAAGGGCTGCAGTGCTCCCTCCACAGCCTCGCTGCCCCAGCACCGAGGCAGCTGCTCCAAATCCCCCCAGCCGGGTCAGAAGTGCTGGTTGTTCCTGGCTAAGGGGGTTCGGTAGCTTGGGGTGTTCCTGAGGGTAAAGCACCAAACGAGAACTAAGGCAGTTTGAGCTCAGACCTCTGGGAATAACAGCTTTGAAAAGCTTTTCCTACCTTTCTTTCACTTTGGCAACTTAAAAAATTGGGGGCTGTCTCAGTTTGTACCAGTTTTTGTTGATGGTTATCATATTAATTCCAGCCTTTCCATTTACTCATCTGTGTCATGGCTGTGCTTAAAAGCAAAGGACTAAGACTGTATGTTCAGTTCCCTCTTGTCTTGAACCTGTGAGTAGGAGTTCTCAGAATTGATATTTGACAATAGACAGAATTTGTAGCCTCCATTTTCTAGGAATTACTTGCACTTTTTTTTTTTTTCGTGACAGGACACCGGAGGTACTCACACCTTTCCCTCTGTTGATGTCTTATCTTGGTTTTGATAGTGCTTTGAATTGAGAATTGTCACTCTGATGTCTGTAGGGCAAGTGTGCAAAGTTCTCTTGATACTGATTTTCTTCTGGTAACTACTGCTGATTTTCAGTTTTAGTCTTTAAAATCCAAATTGGCCTTGCAGATACCTGTCCTACATGTTTCTGTGAAATAGTGTTTCTTGGTTCAGAGCTTGAGTATACTTTGCACACATTAGCTCTTTTGTTGTGCTATCTTTCCACAGTTGATCAGTATATTCACATTGTTTTCCCGTGTTTCTGACTGTATCTGCATTTCTGTTCTGGGGTTGCACTTTGATTGTAAATGGAGGAGAGAAATTTTTCACACGTATTTTCGACACCCTATGGATCTGTGTCTCATGGATGTTACCACAGTAAGGCTACGTAACAAGCCATTGAGAATGTCTGGTTTGGATCTGTCCTGAGAAGGACTGAACAACACAGTAATAAACCCAGCAGGAGTTATTTTACATAGAAAAAATTTGCCTGTGTAGAGACAGCAGTACAGTCTTTCCTAGTGATCCTAGTTCCTATTGAGACTCCCTGTGAGGAAATTCATTCTATTAAGTTTAGTCTGCTTAGAAACCCACCATTTTTTTTCATTATTTTGTCCCTGAGGCAAGACAATGTCTTGTGCAAAGCACCTTAAAAAAGGGGTCATTTCTACTTATTATGGATAAATTAGGCTTAAGGAAATGCAGTCAGAAACCTCCCTCTTCTAACACAGTGAATTTTTTTAAGATAGGTAAGATCATAAGCCCAACAAATTTTCACACAAGTTTTTCCTTTGTTTGTTTTCTTTGGCATTAAAAACTCTCCTAAAGAGTTCCTGCTCATCAGAGCAAGTGGCAGTTTAATCAGATAGTTGGCACTTTCACCACTTTGAGGGACATGAGTTTTGCATCTTTCTCAAGCTGTTTATTCTTTCCTCAGACAGGGCTCAGGCCCATGAAGCCTTCTCCTACAGGATAGCACTTCCAGACACATTTATGGGGTCTGAGCATCCTCCCATCCATCGTGTCTTGGGAAAGCAACTTTTTAATCCACTGCAGTAGCATCAAACTGTCATTTTCCACTTATTTTAGTTTTTTTTTAACTGTGTATTTACAGTTAATTTTTGATTTATAGCTTGCAATAACTGTTAAATAAGAGGCAAGTTGTGACAGTTGGTGTGGCTTATTGCAATGATAATGTTTTGTAGCTCTGTAGCATCCTTATTTAAGGGATTCACAGCATTTTTTGTGCTCCACAGCATCTGCAGTACGTGAACATTATTATTCCTGGTTTATCTGTAAGCAAATAGAACTGTGAATAGCTTTCAAGTAAATAAAACAAGCCCCGAAGACCCAACAACAGCATTAATGGAGGATAAAACTTCTCCCTTGCACTCACTGCAAGTAGTGATCACACCTGCAGGAGAAGGGGCTCTAACGGCTCCTAGAAGGTAACAACAGAATGAATGTCCAGGCAGCCCCTCTGGATCAAAACTGTTCTTTTGGCTGCCAGAGTGACTCCTCCTGAAGAGTTAATCTGCAAGGAAGTGTCTGTGTTGGAGGGAAGTTGTTGGAATACTTGGTGCAACATGAGATTTCTCAGGTTCTTTCAGTTAATCTCCTTCCATTAAAGGTTGTAGCAAACCAACACGTGTAGGCATTAGATGCAGCCTGATGGTTCAAACTCCCTGTGGGTTCTCTCATGAGTAGGTAAAGTGCTCTCTGTTCACAGCACCCTGATCTTCCTCTGGTGAGGAAGAGCTTTCCTACTTAAAGCACAGTCACGTTTTCACTGCATCATTGACAGGCAGTTTAAGGTAGTGTGACCTGTCTGCTGGAGGTCGTTAAACTTACACCTCTAGTAGTAAATCAGAGCAGCCACCTGGTGTAGCAGCCATGGCTGCCAGCCGTTCAGAGCAGGAAAACATGCCCTGCAGGCTCTCAGGAGTGATTCTCCCTGAGCTGTGGCTGTTCAAACAAGCCCCTGCAGCTACAGTCAGAGAGCACCTTAGGGGAGATCCTGCTGTACGATATTACATCTGGTGCACTGGTTAATGGTGTGTTTCCTGCTCTTTGAGTTAAATTTTTAGAGGAGGTGAACAGTGACTGTTTAACCCCTGTCTCTGCTATAATGGGCAGCATAATGGCAGGGCTGTTGTATATATACTGTCCTCCTTAGCAATCTTTATTTGCAACTGATTGCAAGTTGTATGCCATGTGTTGCTAATAGCTTAAAATCATTTGTTTTAGGAAACAGTTCAAAGAAACTGAAATATGGTGAAGCGTGGTGGTACTGATAGCATTTAAGGTCAGTTCTTACTGTGCACATTGAAAAGTATTGATTTGTGGCAACATGCTGGGGTAAGCATTGCTTAACACCCAACTGGCAAACACAACTAATCTTTGGTAAATATGAACAGATAGAAGAAGTGAAGAAGAGTAAACTGGAAGGCTCTCTGAACTTTGACATGTACAGACAAATAGGAGTGAAAACGACTTTGTGCATTATGATGTCTTTAAAGTTTACCCAATTAGTATGGCAAGATAATTATGTGTTGAAATATGGTTACCACTGTAGCATGCTTGGGAAGAACTAGCTGGTATAGTGCAACCCTCAACAGTCAGTATCTGAATCCTCTCTAAAAATATGTGAATTTTAATCTTATTTACTAATAAAAAGTACTCTTCAGATTGTGGAATTGGAGAAACAGTTTATTTTCAGTCCATCTACTCAGTGAGTGCTGTTCCCTTGGTAAGCTGAGTCTTTTTTTTAAGGCAGTGAAGTCTTTTAGCCATACTGGTTTTCCTGCATATTTTCTCTCCAGTAGAATAAAACCAAAGCATTTCTAATATGGAATAGAAAGTGGAGGTGGCAGAGTGGAAAACCAGGCCCAGAGGAATAAAGAGGAATGTGTCTGGGAACCTCAGGATCTCTACCTCTGGCCTACTTCATAACCACAAATCTCATCTGGTTGGTGCTTTCCATTTAGCCCTTCTGCTGTTATTCTGATTCTAAAGATACAGCCAATCTGATATCTGTGTCACATGGGATACAGTGGGACCAAACAGCCAGGCATATAAAAGCAGGTGAAAAATGAAGGAATTGGATGTCAGTCTTTTCACTGTAGGAGTGTACTGTTTAATTACACAGAATCACAAGATTAAGAGACATGGAGCCAAATCCACCCCTGGTGTCCATTCACTTGTGTATAATGACATCAGAGGTAATTTGGCCATTTATATTTAATCTGATTTGCATAGATGGGCAGCTTGAAGCAGGTGGCTGTGAATAGAGTGTTATTTCATGCAAATCCCTTGCCCCAGTATTGGTCTGGTCTGACTGTATCTCTTGCATTTCAGTAGCACCAGATTAGAGATGTGGAACATGCTTAATTACACCTGCAACCACTAAAGCCAGTGATGAAGCTCATTCAGAGCTGAGGATGTGTAAGAACTTCCAGAAATGTGAAAGTTCTTAATCTCAAAGGGCCTTATAGATTGTTGTTTTGTGATGCAAAAAAAAAAAAAAGGCTTGTTAAAGAGCACTTTTAATAAATAGAAATACTGTATTCTGAAATATTTTTTTTTTTTTTACATTCTGACTTGCCTGTGGAGCAGCTTTTGGAACATAATGAGAATCTATTGGTAGAATCCATTTCTTTGACTGTTACAATTCTGATGTTTGCTTATCACTGATAAGCTTTTTTGCACACATTCCCATCCCAAGCCCTTTATTTTGTATATATGGGAATACCCTGTGGTGCTGTAGCTCAGGGCAGTGCTGGTTTGCAGCTCCTCAAACCTGCATTCTAAGTGTTGTAATTTGAATAAGCCCTCTCTTAGAGCAGTCTGTGGTTCAGCACTTTGTAGAATGTTTTTACTGCACATCCAACACACCCCATAGGATATTTTTACTATGTATACAATATATATACTTTCAGCATTACTGTTAAATGTTCTTTGTTGTTATTTGCCAAGGTAAAGTGAACTATTACCTCTTATCAGGTCAGGATCATTAGAAGCTGTAGGGGAAAGCATGAGGCAATTCTGTGAGTGGTTTCGTTAACCTTGCTAACTTGATGAGGAAATAATGACCATTGGCACAGCTGTAAATAAAGAATGTAGGAGTTTTGTATGTGAATGGAAAGTGAACTTAAAACAGGTCTTTCTTCCTTGTTGCCATCCTTTCTCACTCAGCCTTCCTCCTGCTGTTGCTGTAAGAGCTCACCCTTCTGCAGCTGTTAGATAATACAATTTTGAGTTTATTCATTTTGTCTGGCTGCTTCTCAGAGATGCTCTTTATTTTGTTTAATTTTCCCGGAAATAGTGTTGTGGTGAACTAAAACACCACCCCGGGAGCCCTCTGCTGGCACTTTGTGCTTTTGCTCTGGGCTGCGGTAGTGTTCCTTCCTTCCCAGCTGTGCTTCCTTCAGCCTAAAGACTCAGATTAGCGTCTGTTAAACTACTTTAATCTTGCGGCTTTTTAATTTTTTTTTTCTTTTACTGTGAGAAGGAGTACTTGCATCCACTGTACGTGGGAGTTTGGCAGTGCAGACATGGGCATTGACTGTGTCATCCGGTGATGTTGCGGGGATGCTGTGGAACTGTGACCCTCCCTGCAGCCCCGTGTCCCTCTGTGGGAGGGCATCTGCAGGAGCTGTGCCCTGCCGGGGCCTTTCCCAGGTCCCAGGTTTGCTCGGTGTGTGTCTGTGCAACACGACTGCGCTGCCGAGCGCCACCGGCTGACGCAGAGCTGCTCCCAAATCTGGAGGAGCCGGGAAGAGCGTCCTGGAATCCTGGAGGGAGACCCCGAGGCACCGGAGAGCTGCTCTCCGCCAGTACCGCCCGCTCGGGTTTGGGGTTATAAAAGCTCCGTGTGCGTCTCAGAAAAGCATTTCCCTTGGAAATGGGGAGGTTGGCGTCGCTGGCTTTGGACGGCACCTGCCTGTGATTTTACACTCTTATTTCCTGGCACGCTCCGGTCAAGCCTCTGCAAAGATTTCCCAGCGCTGCGTCCTTCTTCACTGGGCGGGTACGAGCACGACCAGTTCAATGCAGGCTCTAGGGTTTTTTCAGCACTCTCACGGAGTATACGTGCTCTAAATGCCTACAGTACACAAGAATCCGGCTGCTCCTAATGGGATGCATTTGCAGAGAGGAAGAATTCCTCATTTAAGATGGGTAATAAGCAAACGATATTTACTGATGAACAGCTAGATGCCTACCAGGTAAGATATCTTGGTTTACATTAGGAGATGGAAAGGAGTAATCTTCATATGGTTCTGATTTGGTTTTTTGGTTGGTTTGAGGAGTGGTTTTTCTTTTCCGATATGATTGAAAACTTCCTTTGTAACGTGCATGCACACATTCTACTGTTCCTTCCAGCAACTGTACCAGGATTCTAAGGCAGGGTTGTTAAATATACATAGTTTAATTCCCTCTCTGTATACCGGGAAAAGTCACATCCTCAATGCCTGTACTAGGAAGCAGGAAAAGGTTGTGATGAGCCTGACAAGGTGTAGCAATAACCTCTCTTTCTCTCCTCGATGCCTTTGCTGACAATGGAGGGGAAAGGAGAAAAAAAATGAGGTCTTGTGTAAATTTACTTCTCCTAAGGACAAGTCATAGAAATATGAATAATGTAAGTCCAGAACAGGGATTGTGATGCTTGAATCCACTCCTGGATGGCAGTTTCTTACCGTAACAGAAGTAGTGTTGCATTTTATGTCGGGGTAACTCAGTACTTCTCTATTTACTCACACTGCATCAACTGATTTTTAAGAGGATAAAAAATAATTCCCACTTTCCAGTCATGTTTCAGCACACTGCAAATCTTCCTGAAATGCATTGCAGGAAGCTCTCTGCACAATGAGCATCCTGAACAAGTTTTTGAGCATCCAGTGAGGTGCTGCATGGAGTAGAAGTGCGCTGAAGGAGGCAGCTGGCTCCTTACTAAGAAGTGCAGATAGGGCTCTGTTCTTCTACATAAAGTGACAAACATAGAATTAACAGTGCAGGAAATCAAGATTCAGTTTATCTTGTGATAACCAAGGGACAGATCCAGTCATAATAATGATTTACTGTCAGGATCTTTGATTCAAGCCCTTGAAGGGGAAACTATTATTTTAGTTACTAATTTTATTTCAAGTTACTGCTAACATGGACTTTTCACAGGTGTAAATGTTTATCCACAGAGTCAGGCTAGGGGTATATGCTCAAATGCTTTGAAGCATTATCCCATGCTGAAAATGAGGCATAAATTAAATGCTTTTGTAAATACCTCACCTATTTCTTGTCATTGCAGGACATGTGGAAATGGACCTTCTCTAATTTCCACTTTGTCACACATCTCACCCTCACCAGCTGCTTGTTACTGTAATATAATAATCTAA
Organism: Platyrinchus mystaceus; assembly: GCA_035041135.1. Taxonomy (NCBI): domain Eukaryota; kingdom Metazoa; phylum Chordata; class Aves; order Passeriformes; family Tyrannidae; genus Platyrinchus; species Platyrinchus mystaceus. The sequence continues at coordinate 19,571,991 of JAWWLV010000018.1, read as the reverse complement.
GTTAATGGTCTTAGTAGTCCAAGACCCACACAGGCTTTTTCACGTCCCTGCTGGATAGGCAAGAGGGAAATCAAAGATCTCTAAAGCACCAGTGTCTGTCCTCCTCCTGACAATAACAGTGAACACAGAACAGAGCACAACTGCAGTGAAACAAAACAAAATCCAAATGTGATTAATGTTATCTTCTTGACATAAACTGGCAAATGCAAGAGCTGAAATGTCATCCCTAATTCACTGCTCTTCGTGCAGAAATGGCCTCTGTCTAATGGCTTTTGCAGCCCCTGCCTTTCCTAATGCTGGGTAATTGATCTCGAAGCCTGGCAGGAGTTGAGCCGGGTGCATTGAGTCACCTTTGGGATTTCTCAGTTACGGGCAGACTTTAGTTCATTAGTGCAGTCCTAGATAATTTTTGACTAGTGATAGCACTTGTTACATGTTCTAAGTGCCGTAAAATAACGAGTTCCAGGACAGTCACTGACCTGCAGAATTTGCCTGGAAGGAACATTTGTGAAGAATCAGATAAAAGAGTCTTATTTTGATGGTGATTTGCTCTGATCCATTAGTTTTGCATCACTCTTGTGCCTTTTAAACCCAGAGATCCTGGGCTGACTGCTGTAGCCCCCCCCACCAGAGAGCTCCTGCCTCTCCACTGCATCCTGGGGGAGAGGACAGTTGGTGTCACACCAATGTAGTTTGTCATCTTAACTGACTTGTTCCCATTTGGGGTGTTCCTTCAAAACATAGAAGGGGAGAATGGGGCAATGGTTCTATAAGTTTTTAAGTGCAGGTTTTCATGTCCTGAGCCAGCAGCTGGGTTACCAGGGCCTCTGAACACTGGACCAGAGTGAAACAGTGTGTACCACGGGCCCCTCTGCAGCAGTCTGGTGTGCACATCTGTACCCCAGTGTACAGGAGGGGATCTGCATGTGAATTGCTTTTTAAAGGATCACTGATTCATCTTGGTTTTTCCCCAAAGGAGAACTAGGCGATTTCTTGTGAATTTGTGTGTCTGTGAGTTAGTACTTTACCCCTTGCAATGATACCCAGGGGTACAGTGTTCATATCTCAGCATGGCAGAAGCAAAAGAATCAACTTAATCCTTTATGTAAAATATGTTTTGGGTTTTTTTCTTTTACTTCCCTACAGTTCCTATTGGAAGACTGTTCAAAACCTCACTCACCTCATGGCTAGACTTATAATTTCTTTATTTAAACGTGTTTTGGGCCATTGTCTTATCTGGTTGTAGCTTCTGCTGTTTTTGTCTTTAGCACAAATTGCTTTGAGTCTATAGCACCTAAATACTACTTTAGTAGGGGAATTTTTCTAATTTCAGTATATTTCATGTGCTTGTTCTGTAGGAGACACTAAGAGATGGAAAAGTGAGAAGCCCATGTGCTTAAAGTATGGTAAAATCATGTATAAGTGACTTTGGCTTTAGGGAGTAAAGATGAAGCTGCAGAAAAATCACCTGCTTGAAGAGCAAGCATACATAAATCTCAGAGCATGAATATGATATTAATGAGACAAAATAACCTTATGTGATTTATCTAAAACTTTGTGAAATGCCTGTTTATACTTTTTTTTTGGCATGTAAACTGTCATATTGTAGAGCCACTTCTTAGCAGAACCTTTACATTTAACTGAAATCTGGTCACTCACAGGATGACCTCAGTGTTTTTAATGGACAAGTCTTTTGAGTGCTCTTGATTAAGACTGGTGATGGGTAACCAATTGAAACTGTTTGGAAAAGAGACATGTAATAGGACTTTATAATATTGAACCTTTCAGCTTTTTTTTTTCTTTTTAATTTCAAAGAGGTAGAGGCAGATTAAAGAAAGACTGGAAAGCTGTAAATCTAACATCTTGTCATGTCACCTGCTATTAAGATCACATCACCTGTTATTAAAATAGTGTTCCAGTTGGCAGCTCTTTAATTTTTCATAAGATTAGTGAAATATTTTGAAAATGAGGCTTTTGCTGGCACTGGTTTCCTCATGGAGATTCACCTCATTTAAAAACCTGGCCCTGTAAGAAAATGAATTCTACTGGGCATTTCTGGTGTATTTCATTGGGAAAAAAAGGACATTTTCAAATTAAGGTTTTAAAAGTGCCTACAGATTTTGGAGGTCGAGTGTCATTGAGAATGACAATTTGTAGTTGTTCATTAACAGTATTATTTACTCTGCATTATTTAATGCAGCCTCAAAACAAACTGGCAGTCTTAAAGGCAATATTGCAATGAAATATAGTACTGTGAAATAATTACCTGCTCCTTTTACACAGGAATTTGTCTATTACAGAGCTCACTTTTATCCTTTTATCAAAACTGAAGTCAAAGTGGGATTCAACTGTATTTCCTGAGAATTATGCAAAACCAGATGAAACAAGTTACGTTATGATCTGTCAAGAAATGCCATTTGTAAAGTCAAACTAGGTCATCGAGCTGTCTTTTGATTTAAAAGCCATGCTTGGTTTGATCAGGGTCTTGGAAGATTAACCCTTTGCAAGAATACAAAAAGGGAATTCATCACAAGTTCTCCAGGATCTTGAATAAAAAGTATTTTCCATTTGATACAGTATTGCTGATACTGTGCAAGTGTAAGTAGCATAATAATGGCCCAAGGTTTTTGTGAAGTTATCCTTTAGTCAGATTCTGGTTCCATGTTACCATTTGGTGCTTATGTAGATGGAGCAAAATGACATTTGTTGGCAGTTGCTTCTTCCTAGTCCTTGCCAATGTCTGCCTGTTTTCACTCTCGTGGTGCAGTGTGAATGTATCAACTGGTTCTTACAGCTGCAGCTTTTCCCTCCGGGAACTCGGGGGGTGTTTTGACTGTGGTGGTAAAATACGTAGGATGACAAGTGGAGATGAGCTGTGTGTCAGATCGTCACTGATCTTCTGATGCAAACAGCATTTTTAACTCACTGATTATGTTAACTCTTCATACACTCACAGGGATGCAAATACATCAATATCTTGCTGATATATATATATATACAGCTTAGTCTTGCCCAACTCCATCCCAGTCTTAGCTGTGTGGCATGGAGAACAGAAGTACTGTGTTTGTAAAACCAGAGTGGACTTAATAATAGATCTGATCTGGAAGTTCATTTGCTTCTCTCCAGTACCAGATTTTTGATTGCTTCATGAGATGATGTTCTAATGGTGTTTTGATCAAATGATCTTCCACACACTATGTGCTTTGGCGCAGAACAGAACATCACTGGTGATTTTAAAAATGAAGCCTCTGAAATAATTTGCTTGAAATGTAACCTTTGAAAATGCTGCAGCACTCAGTACTTAGCATTTCTTAAGAGCTACTCATTCAGCTCTGTGGATCTCATCTGTCTTGCCTTAAGGATATTGTCAAAATCCCTGTTAGCCATTGGTTTACATTATCTGTAGTTTCCTGGCTTTTGTCTGAGGCTGGTTTGTTTTTTTTTTTTAATTTGGAGTGATCTTTTGACTGATATAGATTATTTTCTTATTTGTAAAACTTTACAGTGAAGCTGTTGCAGGATTGGAGCAAACCTGCCCTTATGAAACTAATACATAAAAAAGGCAGAATATACATGTATTGTCTTAGAGGAGAGACAAATTTAATGGATGTAAAACCTCCTGTTTCACAGCAGCTTCACATATTTGAGCATTTCTATTCTTTTATTCTGTTGTTCATTTCTCCAGTTTTTCTTCTGTAGAGAAGAAAATATATGTATATGTGAAATAATATATATATATACACATATATAAATAAGTGTATATGTGAAATGAGTTTTATTTCAGAGCTGTGCTTTGTGCACAGTGACACTGCCTTCTGAAGGGCTGATAACCTTTTATTCACTGGACTCTGCTGCCATTCATAAGCTGCCCTCAGGGACTGGCATTCTCTTCCACAGGACAGCTGCTCCTGGAGCCATTCCTCATGTTGTGCAGTGTGTGGACACTTGGCAGAGAGTTCAGTATCAGCACAGTTCTCTCTCTCACTGTTTTTTGTTCAAATCACTGCAGAACTCAATATAAGGCAGAACCGACCCAGGAATTTGCAGTAAAATTGTACAGACCGGTGGAACAGGTTGTAGACCACCTATTTCAATCTGTTCTGTCCTAAACCTGCCTTCCCCTGACATAGGAAATAAAAGAATAAAACTAACAGCATGTGCATTCTGCTCTTATATTAAATCATTTGTAAGAGCAGAGACCACTAACCCTTCCCTGCAAGCAGTGTTGCAGAAAGTCCCAACACCAGCCATGAGCCAGGCTACCCCTAAATGCACCAGCCATCTGCCTCTGCTTTCTGCAAAGTATTTTGAGAAGCAGTTAGGCCACCTGAATGCTAAATTTGAGAGTCAAGTCCCATTATACAAGTGAATTATCTTATAGAAATCAGTGGGAAATCTTCTGTTTGCTTGTTTTTATTGTCTTTGCTAGACATAAGATGGTAAGTGGATAATTGCAGATTTGTTTAGGTGGTATCTTACCTCCAAGAAAGCAGCAGTGATCCCGTGTCAGACTCCTAATTCCCTTGATTATTTAGGGCACGAGGACAGACCGAGTGGGGCAAAGGAGCATGTCTGTTGTCAGGGGCTGCAGTGGTGCCAAGTGGAGGCAAAGCCTGTATTGTAAAGCAGCTCAAACCAGGGGCTGCTGTTAGCAGGGCTCTGCCAGGCCATCGTGTAGCACCAGAAATAAAAGACCTGCTTCTTGGGATCCTTTCATGCCAGAAATGTTGAACTGATAAGAATCATGAAAACTCTGGTGATGTTTATTTGTTCAGTGTTTAGTTTGGGCTTTTCTAGCAGGACTTCCAGTGGCTTTAGTGTCCAAACAGAACAGACTGGGTGCTTTTTGTGTTCAAAATAAACTCAAATACAATCCTCAAAATAGCAAATGTGTTCCATGATAACTTTGATCTTCCTTCCAGCCAAAGTTACCACATGCATAAATGACAAGTGCTTTCCAGGACCCACCTCACCTTTCCTTATGAGAGAGTGAATTTAACATGTTAACTATTTATTGTCCATCATTGTGTGTTTTCTGTATGAATGAAGTAGCCAGGAGAAAGAGAAAATTGGATGATTCACCTCTGTGTTTCCTTGGCCAAAAGTCTTTAATTAAATTGGAACTAAATTGCTTTAGTTCCAGCAACTATAAAATTTAATTATGTTATTTAGCCCTTTTCTTCATCATGATTTTAATCCAACTTAGGGCTGTGCTTCAAAAAAAAAAAAAGGAAAAAAACCCCCTCAGTCCTGCATCCCTTTCCTGCCATCCGTAGATACTTGTTTTACCTTCATCTCTTGGTTTTCAATATGAGTGGGTTAGTTTATATTAGTAAAATTTTGTTTGATTAAAAAATAGGCAGCCATTAGTATTTGTTGTCAATGAGAAGAGGCAACTCAGCTTAAAATAAAATATAAAAAAAAAATATGTGGACTGTCAGAAACACTGCTTTATGACCTGACCTCTTCATTTGAAGTCTTCCAATAGCATTTTTGCATGATTTCTGCAAGGTAAAGGGTAACTTTTCTTTTTAATCTTTGTCTTCATTTGCATATCCCTCCCCCTCAGCTTTCTATTTAAGTAACAGTGGCTGCTGTTTCCTCCAGCCTCTCTAATGACAGGATGATTGCTGCTGAGGGCATTGCAATTATTTGTGAGATTACACCTGCCTTTTCTTAGCAAATGAATCATCCTTAAGTGACGGTTTGACTGTTGATTGTGCTGGAATTGAGGAGGACTTAACCAGCAGGCTCAGGTCTCACTTAGTGCAGCTCCAGACAAGGTGCCATCAGTGTCAGCACTCACAAGGTGCTTCCTCCTGTGCCTGGTAACAGGATTCTGCTACACAATCCATGAGGGAAGAGCTGCTGCTCCAGCCACTGTAGATGGAGGAGAGCAGGCAAAGTCAGTAATTGATACCCAGCAGGGCTGATAGCACACTTGGACACCCGAGACAGGCTGTTCAACTGCCTCAGCTGCTGCACCCTTTGCTTTTCCCCTCCTCTGAAGAAGCAGGTGTTTGGCCAGAATGAGTCTCATCTTGGGAAAGAAATGGTTTTCCGGTAGTTGACAGGAGAGCAGGACTAGGAGAGTCGACCTAGTTATATAGACCCTTGAGTTACCTGTCTGATACTCTTATTTTTTATCACTGGCTGATTTTAAAAGGTGATATATTCTAAATATGTTTACATTAAAGGGGGAAAACTCACATGGACCTGTGAGACAGGTGGATAATCAGGAAGAATGTTGTGTTGTGGTGGTTGTTCCCTATATATGCACCCTCAGGAGCTGCCTCTGAAACAAGAAGTTGCATACTCTATGAGTTTATGAATGATGATATCAACTGATTATCAAATATTTCACTGCCACCAGTGTTCCTAGTTTTGGATGCAGGGCAGAATTTCCCTTAAATATGGATTAGATAAGATAGTGGAGGTTAGGGGATATTCCTGTTAATGGGATGGGACTGATTATTATGTTTCCTCACAGCACCTGAAATTGTAACTGGTTTTTGTGACTGATTTAGAAATGCATGAAATGCCAACTCTTCCACTGCTCATATGTTCTTTGGTGAAGTGTTTGAGTTTTCTAGTATAACACAGATGTTCAAAAAGTGAATTAAACCAGTGTAAATTCAGTCCCACCACAGAGCCATTTAGAATGCAAGTGAATGCTTGCAAGCTCTTCTTTCATGTTCATCGAGCTCTGTGTCACATTTTAGTAAGTTATTTCAAATTCTAGGGTAGCACAGGGAGAGCTGAGTAGTTTTCCTGCTGTTCAGAGCAGGGATTGTCCATTTATCCATATTCCTGACAACAGGAGTTTGGAGCCTCTGCCAAAGTGACCACAGTACAAAGTAACTGTTACCAAAAGGAGTTATTAACTAATAAATAAATACATAACTTCTGTTATTAAACCAGTTATCTTCAGTAGATAAATACTTCAAGTTAGAAGACATTTTTCTTCACCTATTTGTTATTTATAGTTTTCTAGATCCACTTATGGAATATTTTTTGCCTGTACCTCCCTTTTTGGATTTAATTTTGTTTCTGGTCTGGTCATTCCACACTGGGGAAGTATTTCAACAAGCTGGTTTTTTTTTTCTCCTGGAGTTTCCCATTAGCAATATTTTTTTTTACTGCTGGGCTTGTCCTTAGGATATTTCAGTTATTTTACAGCATATTTTGCTTTCTGAGTCCAAACTAGGTTGTACACAAATGGCATCTTTAATGTTTTTCTGTCAGATCTGAGTTTCCTCCCAGAAGGTTGAAAAAGAATTCTTTGCAGTTGTTTTCGATATTTGTGTAGTACAATGACATGTTTTGTTTTTTAACAGGACTGCACCTTCTTCACTCGGAAGGAAATCCTTCGGTAAGTAAATTGTATTCAACTTCTCCTTTGTCATTCACATGGATGGGACTAAATCTTTAACCAAATAAAGCCAGTTATTTTGCATGAATAAATGAGTGTAGGATGGGACCTAAGACACACTTATAATTGTGGATTTGTTATGAGGAGACTGATGGGGATTAGCTTAAGGTGTCAGACTTTTCTGTGACTTCGCATGGGAAGGATTTGCTCCTTTTCTGCTCAGTTATACCCTGAGGGCACATCCTTCAGTCAGTGCAGGTCCTGGTGTGGGCTGAAGTGTGGGGAGGACTGGTGGAGCTTAAACTGCAGAACACTGAGAATGTTTCAGTGACTGAGAATGTTTCAGTGCCAACTTCCCCACAGAAGGTCACAAGGCTTGGGATCACTGTTTGCAAGAGCAGGGCCTTGGGTTTTCTTTTTTAGTAGGGATGGATTGAGCACAACTGAACCTATTTCTGCCTATGTATATGCTGACTTCTTGCCATGGATCCTTGATGTTCTGACCAGTCAGGTTAAGGATCTGGGGAAGTATGACATAGATCCTGTCCTGTCACTACCTGTGTTGTTCTTCCCGAGGATTTTTGCCCCAGTAGAGGGGAAGAATAAATCTGAGGTGTGTATCTAGACCTAGGAACTCATAATGCTTCAGGGTCTCAAATTTGAAAAGCTGCTCAGACACGAGAAACTTTGTTTTCATAAGCATTGGGAACAGCTTTGAGATCAAAAGTAGACGTGGTCTCTGAGGGAAATGTCACCTGCCTCTGCTGTGTTGCTCAGGAACACTGATGGTCAGTGGCTCTGTCAAGGCAAAACCAGTGGGGTGCTTTTGTTGGAAAAGTAGAGGTGGTATTGCAGCTAATTTCTTGCACAGCCTGTCCTCATTACTCCTGGAGAAATGATGCTCTCACTGCTCAGCAGTGCACAACATGTGAGACCCCTGTGCAGGAGGAACATGGCAGCACCACTGCCTGAGGATTCATCTGCTCCAGGTCCCTCTTGTGTTTGGTACAGTTTAAAATCCAGTCCCGTGGCTGGAGTACATTTTTGTGAAGGACCATGGTGTGACAGAGTCAGAGTGTGGGAGCTGGGCCCAAAGATAAGCTTAGCCGAGTGCAGGCTGGCTCCAGCAGAGGTGCTGGCGCTCTCACAGCGAGTCAGGGCTTCACAAGAGGGAATTACCACGGCAGGGGTGCAACTTCTTCAGCAGAGCATTCCTCAGCTCTGACCCTCCAGGAACGGCACGTAACCAATAGCTGTAAACAAGTTTCATGCTGTGTTTGTGTTATCCTGAAAAAGTCACGCAACTTCAGTAAAAATGGTCATTTTATGTTGTCAGGGCTGCAGCAATGTTAGTTCTGTTTGAGAACACTGAATTTGCCATCACGAATTGTTCACAAAAACAGCTGCGAGTCCAAAACAACCAAAGCTTTGTGGTTCAGATATTGGAAGTGATTCGGTGATATTTCTGTGCCATCATTAATTCCAGCATTTGGATATGGAATAAAAGATGTCCTTCTGCAGCCACCAGATCTCAGATACATACATTTTATAGCCAGACCAAAAAAAAAATCCCAAACAGTTTAATTTCCTGTATAAAAGAGACCTTTAGCCAGCCTCTAAGTCTTAAAAATCAGCCAAGTACTTTTCTTCTGTTTAACAGGGCTGCCTTGATACAGAACTTCTGAAGTAGATTTGTTTGGATTGGATAAACTGAAAAAATTGCTTTATTTTCCTAAAATTTTATTTAAACTCAAATTTGGTAAAGCTTTATAAACAGTCAATTACTTTTATTTGTACTGTGTTCCTGTGAGGGGAAATGATTATTAATTAAGATTTTGACACATAGGGTTCTCTTTGTCACTTTGAATAACTGATCTGTTCTGAGAACTGTGGGTGAAGTGATCTGTAAACTATGATACTGGGTCATCCTGCTCTTTGAGTAATTTCTTTTTCTCCTGTGGGATGATCTCTAAGGAAATATTGGAGTTAACCTGAAAGAATCATTGACTTCCAACGCAGAAAGCAAAGTGACTTATTTTGGTACATGTACACCTAAAATACATCTAGAGAAAAATTTGTGGACAAATAAGTGTAAAACACGTGCAGTACAGGCTCAATTTAAAGAATGTGACATAAAAAGTGACCATTTTTATAACAAGACTGGAACATTGATGGGGGAGGATGGACTTGGAACTGTAAAATGCTGATAAAAGGAAGGAAACAAGGAATCAAACATCTTCACTGAAGTTGTAATTAGGAAACTGCTCAATTTGAATAAGCAAACTTTTTTTTTTCTAATCTGGAAAGCATTTTCAAACTGTAACTTTGAACCATCATGTGAACCTGAGAAAATATGGAAAATGTACTTTGGAAAACACACTGCAGATTTCAAGAGTAGATTCTAAAGTATTGAAATTCTATTGAAAAGTAATTTCATTCTAAAGTAATGAAATTAGAAAATGTCACTGTGTGGCAGGCAAACAGGGATTTAGAGTACTGCAAAATCTGCCTGGGGAATGAAGAGCCAGCAAGTTCTGTTCTCTTTTTCTGGGTTGCAGTGGGTAAAAAGTACTTGTAGAGAATGAGTTTGCAATGTGCAGCTTTGAGAAGCAGATAAGAACTGGCTGAAGTGAAGGGGTATTTCTGTGTGGAATTGTCATAAAACGTTCCCGTGCATTCTTCAGTTTCCCTTGACACGTGAGACTGAGGTAAAACTTGGGTTGAAGTTCGATACCAGTCACTGAAGGCAGTAAAACCAAATTACCTGGATTTGCAAATATTTTTTAAATAACAGTATTTTGGTGTTGGGTTTTGGTGTATGCCATCTCCAAATCCTCAGGCTGCACTGCACACAGGACCTTGGGCAATTTTAAGAACAGGTCATGGTTTATTCCTGTAAGAGCAGTCCGTTGTCTTGCAGGACTGGGGGCAGCACAGACAAATATCTGAGTAGAAACTGAGCTTTATTTCTGCTCTGATTTAGGCAGATTGTAGATTTAGACAGTGCCAGACAGAACACTATATGTATCTCTTTAATTACTGTGTAGTTTGGAACAGCATTTGCAGGCAGATGATTTGCAATCTTTTTACACTTGCATGGCCAGCGTGGCAGAGTCGAGGAGGTCCCTGTAATTCCGAGGGCTTGGTGATAAAGGAAGCAGCACTGAATTGGGAGAGAGATTCTCCTGCTTTTCTATGTGAGCAAGTTTGATGTGGGGCAATGGGTGGGATAGAGACTGAGGGATTGGAAGCTCCCTCACTTTGTTACCCTGTTGCTGATCAGTGTAAGCACCTTTGACAAGTTATTACCACTGTAATTAGTCTGTGTTAGCCACACCAGATATTTTTGTGCCTTTTTAAGTATGAGGACAATATTTCCCTTGTCTTGTCAGTTTAGGTTGAATACAAATTACTGTCTAAGGAACTGAGTAGAATCAAGAGGTGTCTCTCCATGTCTGAGGAGAAGTTTTACTGAATAGGAATAAAATGGGCTATGATCCCCTAGTTAATTAGCACTTACTGATTTAGCATATCCCTATCTCAGTGAAGAGGGAGCTAATTACTGCTGGGAATTTATTTATGCACTGCAGGACACTCCCAGGTGTGGTATTGAGGAAGAGCAGGAACGGTTCCTTTTAGGCTGAACTGAATCTCTTGTGCAGCTGTGAGTTCAGTGAGAAGATCCAGCAGGGAGTAATCTCACCAAAACAACAACAACAACAAGCCCTGTCTGGCTCACCGTTTATTTGCATGACTGTTAGTGAGGAAGAGGTACAGTTGTGTAGGTGGGGATGAGGGGATTAATATGGCAGCTTCAATTTAGATTGATTTAAACTGATGTAAACCAGCACGAGATTGCAATTAGGTGAAATGGGCTAAGTGTTTTTATCTGTCCCTACAGGGAAAGTAGCCCATCAAAAACCCAACCAACAGTAAATCTATTTTCTGCTGGTTTAATAAGCTGAATCAGCTCTCTGAGGGATCAGAGGAGTGCCAAAGCTGGCACAAGAGCCAGAGTTAGCAAATGGAACTGCAAAGGAGGAGAGGCGAGCAAGGCTTAGCAAATCCCTCCCAGTGAGGTGTTGCATTCACTCACACACTGACCTCAGAGTGCAAGACTTTGGTGTCAGCATCAACTTTAGTCAACAAAAACACAAGCTGTGGTCAGAGGGGTTGAGGACACATTCTTCTGGTTGGTAACCTGAGTGCAGATAATTTGCAAATTATTAAAGAATAACAGAACTTATGAATTTTAAGTGAAGAAGGAATTAACACAGAATAGTGAAAATGGATCTAGGAAAAGAATAAAGTTATGTTAGACTGTGCTTGGTGAAAGAGAAGGATAGAACCCATAGCTCACTCTTTGTGTTTGACAGACATTTATCCCCAGAAAACCTGCCAGGACACAACTGTGCTGGATGGAAGGATGGCTGGTAAACAATCAGTTCATAAGTGCCCAGAATACAACCCATGCTCTGAGGCAGCCTCTGTGGATTTGTTAAAAGCAAATCTTCCTTTGAGTGGCTGCTCTTGTTAGTCAGAGAAAAGAATCAGGTGCAACATATCTTTATTTTGGTAGGGGGTTCTATGTGTTGCACTTGTGTAAGTTCACTCACCTCTTGGTTAAGATACTGCTGAACACAGAAAATTGGTGAGATGGTAAGAGATGGTGAGGCAAAGAGAGCTGCAGACACTGTGAAGATGAAGATTAGCATTTTCAATTGTGCTCAATACATTAGAGAAATTCTGAAATTCAAAGTGAGCAAAAGGAAATTTGCACACTCAACTGAGAGAAAATTGCAAGTGCAGAATGTCACAAAAAAAAAAAAAAGCAGCAAGGAGTTGGTGATCCAAGCAAAGTGAGCATAATTTTAACAAACAAACACACAGACCCCCTCCAATGCTCCTGCAAAAAAGGGAAACGTACTGCTGCGATGCTGTGGCCTCAGCATTGTTTACAGAACATGAGAATTCCATTGCAGTCAGCACTGGGACCTCAGGAGGAACAGACTGCCCACTTCTGGGCATCACCATCAAAAAAGATTTGTTGTACTGGAAAACATCCCAGAGAGAGAAACAGTGATAAAAAGAAAAAATGACATGTGAGGGAAGGCTGGAAAAACACTTTATTCATAGCAATGAATCTCTTTATGTAACGTGCCTCTCTTGTGATTGTAAATGGCAACAAATGGTCAAGTTGTCTCTTAAAAGGCAGTATTTCTGTTCCTCAGTTCTGTAAATCTGATTTTCCAGCAGACAAGCTTTTACTCCAGTAATAATGGTTGTGTGCTGGCCAGCCCATCTGTTTCTGCTTCCCCTTGTAGACCAGTACAATTTGGCAAATACCCAAGCACTCAAATGCAGGTGTTCTCGGGTGTCTGTCCCAGCCAAAAAGCACAACACTTGTAAATTAAAGTTGTATCCCTTGAGACCGACTGAGCTGAGCTGGACAGCTGCCAGGGGAGCATGGCACTGCCTGACTGAGCTGGGCACTGTCTGGGAAGTCAGCAAACCTTTGAACCTCTCTGTAGAAGAAAATTAGTTAATTATTCTGTTCCGTTCTCTTCCCTGCCCGTTCCTTGGCATGTTTTTGATGGGTGAAAGGTGAGGTGCAGAAGAGCCCTTTGAGCCAATCCAGCTATATGCTGGATTTTAAATCTGAAACCTGCCTGAGAGTTAAGCAGTGAATTCCTTCAATTCCTGGAAAACTTTCCTTTTAAGGCAGCAGCTGCAGCAAACTCCTTGAGATGCAGCTCTGTGTGGAGCAAGTTGCTGTGCAGATGGAGGGAGGGGTTAGGACACAGCTCCTGGTTTTCTTTGTAAAAGTTCAGGGTTCAGGTGCAGGAAGGGGAAATTCCCATATTGTCAGCTGTGGGGAAAAAATACCTGTTGGCCAAAAGAATATAGTTTGAGGGAACTCTTGGGAATGTTCCTGAGTTTTAGGCAAGAAACTATATACAGGAGGAACATATACCATGAAGCTGCTGTTGATCTTCTGTCTGAGCATAAGGAAGCCCTTTTTTCTTTTTTTTTTTCTTTTTCCTCCTTCCTGTGAGAGTGACCAAGCACTGGAACAGGCTGCCCAGAGAGGTTGTGGAATCTCCATCCTTGGAGATACTCCAGAGCCATCTAGACGTGGTCCTGGGCAGTCTGCTCGAGGTGCCCCTGCTTGGAAGGGGTTTGGACCAGAGGATCTCCAGAACTGCCTCACAACCTCAGTCATTCTGTGACTCTTTGAATCACCAGCAGAAAAGAGGCTTGGGAGCAGGGTTTTGAGTGGTGCTTCAAGGAAAGAAAAACATTATAAACTGCTTTTATCTATACTTACTGTGCATCATGTAGTTCTGGGAATAGCAGAGTACATGTATTGAAAGTCAAAGCCTTCCTAAGTATGACTAGATCTTTTAGAATAAATATATTATTATAAATTATAATTATATTATTATAAATTGTCTGCCAAAAACATTTCTCATAATTTCTTTCTAATTTTACTGCAGATTATTTGGGAGGATATTTATCTAGTATTCTCTTGAATATTAATTAATATTAATTGTGCTGCTTCATTTTGCATTGCAGAGATGAATAAACACTAGACATGTTAACTAAAATCTAGCAAAAAGCTCATCCATCCACCTTTTCTCACCCTATTATGCTGCCTTTCCATAAATCTGATTTCTCTGTCCTCTTATTGTAGTTTATTGATATAATGAAAATAACTTCAACTGGAAAGCATAAAAGGGACAAGGCATATCAGTAAGAGAATTCCTTCACCTTTCAACTCTTCCTGCTTGTGTTTCTCACTGTTCTTTGTTCTTTGTCTATTCATTGAAGTGTGGCAATTCAGGGAGTCGTGGTTTCAGTTTCTGTCTGAAATTCCTGGTTGGTACCTTCAGATGTGGCATCAAGTTTCCTGTCATTTTGGTTTCAGCTTCACATGGTAGACCCCTTTCTATAATAGACTGTTCTAATCTCTTGCAATCCTTCCTTGCAATAGTTCCCCGAGGAATTGGTGCAGCACAGAGATCTTTGCCTCAGTTACCATGCGCAACATGTAACTGTTGTTGCAAAAACAGTTTGTGCAAGTGTGGCATAAATCTGAGACCTTGACAGTGTTTTCCTTATCAGTTGCTGACAGCCTGAAAGGCCCTTCCTTCCTCAGTTTGTCAGCCCTCGATTGAAGAACCTCCTTCTCTCTGAGCAGCCTTTTCTCCCTGTGTGGCAGCCTTGTGGATTTAGGTTTGCCTGGACGTATTCCCCTGCTGTCCAGTCACACATCTGTCCAGGAGTGTTAAAGCACTGTAGGATAAGAGGGTATGTGCAGCTCACCAGTTTGCATCAGTGCAGGGCCACAGCCTCTGCAGGGGGTTGTAAATCAGTTCCCAGCAATGCATTCCCCCTGCAGTCTGTGCAGTCCCATCTCAGATGCTGGTGCTGCTTCTGCTTCCAGCCATCTCAGTCTCCAGGGGTTCAGAAGGGCTGATAGCTCAGACCTCTCTGTTTCCAGGGCTTTGTGATTTTGTCAGTGCTCCTCCTGGTTGCTGGAGTAGTGAATTCTTCCCTGTGTATCACAGGAAATCCTTCTACAGCTGTTCTGTTCAGCTCTGGCATTTGGACAGGCGCTTAGAGCTTCGGTTGTGTTGAATAACCAGCAGTGCAGCTGAACAGCAGCTGAGCACTTCTGTAGCTCTGCTGATGGCACAGGTTCTCCCATCCTGTACAGGCAGTCTCTGGGTAGGTCATGCCACAGCTCCTGTGAGCTGCTGGTGGGACTGTCCTCAGCACCCACTGCCTTTTTCATTGCTAGTTAGGCCATTTTGCTATTGCTTTTCTGTGAGCATGCAGAGCAATCTAGAGTTTACTCTTTGAGATGGTAAAGTCTTTGAATGCATTCCTGTTATTTAGGAATAAATAGGATGTATATTGCTGAATAAAAGTGTTCTCCCCTTAGAGCATAAATCAAGTGATTGTCGCCATGAAGGCAGGACCAGAACAGGGGAGATGTTTGTTCATTTCCAAAGGTCGCTTTAAACCCTCTACTTATTTCTACTCAATGAGCCATTACAAGCTTTTATCTTTTGTTTTCAGCTCTCCTTCAGTGCAGAGTTCCTATTACAAAGGCAGCCCAGCCAGCTCCAGTGTGTTGTCACTACATTTAACGGTGCAGATGTATGGATACCAAGCCAAGGAAGAGCTGCTCTGTGTTGTAACACACCCACTGGTGACCTTGGGTACAGTCTGACTTCCTCTCAAAGCTCAGTAGTGAACTAAAATGGTCGCTGCAGGGTATAAGCTGGGAAATCTTTTTTCATATCTCCTCAGGTATGGCTGGAGGCTCTGCTATGAGTTTGGAGGCATCAAGCTGTGTCCAGCAAATACCCACAAAGTGTCACCCCTGCTGACTCCAGGGTGCTACACTCTTGGAGAGGTGGGGACACACTCTGCCCCACCTTCTTTGCTGTGTAAAGTACCCCAAGTGGTAGAAGGAAAGTTGGCATCAACGAGAAGTAGGCTGTGGGGGCAATACTGTTGTACTGTTGTGCATTTTTTCCCTGAACACAGCTTTTTTTGTTTTCACTGGTTGATGGGCAGCTAAGTTGATTTTAAATCTGCTACTGTCTGCAGGGGTAAATTTTGTTCTGCCCTTACTTAATTGATCAATTTAATAGAAAAATTAAACCCTCAATTTTCTTGCACTGCTGTTGCAACTGCTTGGGTTACCTCAAGGAGCTGAGTGTGAAAACCTCTGTGTTTTCAAACACATCAGTTCCCTGAACTTCACTGCAGATTGTTAAGTGTTGGTGCTTATGGAAGGGACCTGGGTGGGTGGGGGGCTTCAAGTTTGTGCAAGGGCAGATCAGCAGTTTGGGTTTAGACTGGATTAAAGTGATCCAGAATCACAGCCTTAATCCTTGAGTGTAGTACATGAAGCTTAACCATATACCAGTACCTGCGGGGACAGCATCATCAGTAAATTAAATTTGCCATTAAATTTATCACTATGTTCCCTCCCGCTCTTATTTGTGGCAGGGAAGACACTGCCAATTTTTCCCCTCCTTCTTCCATGTGGAGTAAATGAGGCATCCTGGTGACAAAGAGAGCACACCCAGGAATGGAGAATGCTTCTGCATGCATCCAGGAGAATCTTCTAGAGCAGATATAACTGCAGGACCTGTAGTAGTCACTACTACAAAGACAGTGAGGCTGGTGGTTGCAGGTCTTGGGCATCTGAATGTAAAAGATAGTAATGGCAGCCTTTCCAAATCTGTGTGTTCAGACAGCACTGAAAACCCTAACATTGCTTCCCTGACAGACACGGACGTTTCTGAGTGTAGGGCAGACAGCTAAAGCAGCTTTGGGTTATTTTCAGATGTGCTTCTTGTGAGGGGCACACTGGGTAAAAGCACAAAAAGCCCTTCCTCTCTGGGTCACTGCTGCTCTGATGTGTTCAGGTCACCTGGGAGCCTTCTGCTCCTACGAGAACTGGAGAAATATCGGAACCTTTCCCAGAGGTTTGTTTCTTTTCTATTTGCAGTTAGTAATTAATGGTATTGAGGGATGTGTCAGAACAGTCAGGAATCAGAGCAGCATTTGGGAAATGATCCCTGAGCCTGACTCACAGGATTTGTTGTGGTGCACAACACTGCAGGCTGTGCTGCTGTATTGCATAAAGGCAGGAGGATTATGGGTGTAAATAACCCTGGTGTCTACTGAGATTTACACTGTGTTACAGAACAGTTGATCAGAAATGCACTGTTTCTTTGCCAAAATCTAAGTACTCACCTGGTGTAACGGAAGTTATTCAAGGAAACAGGAGTGTTGGTGAAACTCCTGCAGAAGGGACTCTGTTCCTGGTGATAGGTGGCTTTCTTGGGATCCTGTTAAGGGGCTGAGTTATTTTTTCTGTTATTTTTTCAACCTGTTTTCTAAAAAATCCAGCATTTGATACACTGGAAATCCAGTTTGACATAAAAGAGTTCGTTGTGTCCCTGAAGAACCTTCCAGCATAAGGAGTGGGAGATGTTACTGGTTTTTGTTGTTCAGTTGGTCAGGGGTTTTTTGTTTGCTTTTATGTTTTATTATAAAGGATAATGGAGCAAGTGCAACACACTGTGTGTTGGGTTTGGAGCTGAAGCTGGAGAAATCAAATGGCCCTTTTCACTGTGGTCTCAGCTGGTCGTGCAGTGTCATAAGGCTGTTACAAATAGAGTTGCAGGATCCTTGCAGACAAAAGCTTGTGGAAAACTGTTTTATTGCTGTAATTTAGTTTGGAGGAGTCAGATCACAGCCACTTCCTACGGACTCAGTTGGATGCTTGAGTGTGAAATGCACTCAGGTGGAAAGCTCTTATACCTACAGATCTTTGATTTGGTGAATTAATGGAAGAGTCAGTTGGGAGGAAAACAGGATGTCAAAGCTGCCCTCAAATCTGCTGCTGATTACTTGCACATTTCTGTGTCCAGCAGCTGCCTGCCAGCTAATTCCAGCACAGTCTAGTCTAGAACTGAAAAACCACATCCTTCTTTAAGCCACTGAAGGGATGGATGAACTGCAGCCTAAATAGGTTCTTGTGATTCCTGTGGACAAGGTGGTGAATTCTGTCAGCAAGAAATGACAGGTTTACTTTGCACTGATGTTGCCTGTTATAGTGAGACACCCCTTTGTCCTGGGGAAAGGAAAGGCAGTGAGCAGCTGGGCAGAGCTGTGCCTGTCCCCTCTCTTGGATCTCTCTCCATCTAAGCCTCTGTCATGGAAACGGGATTGTAGCTTCACAGCCAAGGGCACATGGAATGCAGCATCACGACCCTCCAAGTGCCTTCCAGGGCTGGGGTTTTGGGTTACAATGGTGTTGCTTGCTCTTTAGGTACTCTTTCAAAATTTCTTACTTAATTGGATGAGCATCATAAGAAGCTTTTTCCATCAAAATAATACTGGGTTCCAGATCACCTTGAGCCACAGTGGTGACAGCGAATGCTATTCTATGTACCTGTAATAAATACTTTTTACTTGTCATCTTAGTGTTCAGTCTCTGTTGTTAGCACTGTGTTATTCCCAGTACTAAAGTAACTTTAAATTCACGTTATTGTGGGTGTTTCTTTTATTACTATTAAGAGGTGTTTATTTTTGTGACATGCTTGTATTTCAGTAACACTTTGCCACGTTTTTAGATTTGTCATATGTTTGGTGAAAGTAGAAAGGGAACCACCTTTTTTTTTTTTTTTGACAAATATGAGGTTTAAGAGTTATTATTGACAACTGTAGAAATTCCATACCTCGCATTTCAGGTTGATATAACCAGCTTAGTAAAGTAGGAAACACAGACAGCTTTATTCCAGTCCCTTCCCTCTCTTCCAAAAGAGAACTCCTTGAAGATGCCCAGCTTGGTGTTTGGATTCACAGTCCTGTTGGAGGAGACAAGCAAAGACAGGCAAGTCTAATCCTGGAGGAAGCAGAGAAGCAAATCTTGGCAGTTACAATAAGCGGGGATTGATGATTGCTGTGTTTTGAAGTGTTGCCCACAGTGGCTGTGTCGTGCCAGTGATGAGTGCTTTATTTTCTTGAAGACTAGAATACCATTTCAGTACCCTAGCTCTTTAAAGATAAGATAATCCTTAGATGGATATTTGATTGGAAGCGTTTGCTTTCTTTCAAGTGCTTTTAAGCTGTTTTTTCTGGTGTGTTCAGAGGCGTCCTTGTAGCTGCTGTTTACAGCAGAGAAGTCAGTTGCTGGAGAGGGAAATGGCTGTTGCATCTTGAATTACCCAGTATTTATGAAATGTCAGGGTGAGCTGTGGTGAGCAGCTGAAATGTGCTCAGATCAGTGGATATCTAATTTCCGGTGGGGCACAAAACTCTGCTGTGCAGTGGGAAGGGATGAGTTTCCCGAGATCCAGAGGAAACGTGTTTCTGGGCTTCATGTCATGTGTTCTTTGTAGCATGTCATAATCATGAGAGGAGAGGTTATTTCCCCCTACCTTTTGAAATTAATTACCCTCATGAATCTGAACTGGCTCAGTTGGCGAGGGGCTGACTGCAGCTAAAGCTGAAAGATGGAGGGGTTGGGGAGACATTACTTTGTGTATTACTGGTCTGTTTATGTTCTGCTCTTTAAAATGTGATCATCTCTATTTGTAATTGTTAGTACACCGAGTGAGCAGGCAGGAATTTTTGCTAAGGGAAAATTATTTTGAGGGAAAATAAGTTACAAAATACGGCTTTTTAATATGTACAAGAAGTACATGTTTCCTCATTAGAGACCAGGATAC
>JAWWLV010000018.1:19500668-19542653 GCA_035041135.1 Platyrinchus mystaceus | reverse complement strand
AGATGAACCTTAGGATTAAAGGGTGGGCTCAGTTCAGCGCAGGCTGTGTCTCACCTAAAAAATCCATTGCGCAGGCTGGAAAGGTAAAAACACCTTTCCCAAATCTTCATTCGCGAAGACCGGCCACGTTTTTTATAAAGCACATGCTCTGCACTGGAGGAACGAGATGGCCACCAGTTTAGAGAGAAAGAACCTGGGCAAGAAGTATAATGCAGCATCATGGTCTGCTGACACTTCCTGCAAAAGCATACAGATGTAAATTTTTGGATGCATTTTTTGGACGCGGAAAGTTGTCTTCAGAGAACTGACCGTGGAATTCAGTATTCATTATCAGGGAGTCTTTTGGATGTTTTTTAATCTTTCATATACAAATATATATATGTTTTTCACAGGAGAATCCCTTCAAAGAAAGGATTGTGTCATCTTTCTCAGAAGATGGAGAGGGCAGCCTCAGCTTCAATGACTTTGTGGATATGTTCTCCGTGCTCAGTGAAATGGCTCCCAGAGAGCTCAAAGCAATCTATGCCTTTAAGATCTACGGTACTGTGTGGGGGTGGGGGTCCTTTTGGTGGTGGAAGGAGACGAGTGTGAGAGCTGTTGGTGACCCTTGGTTCTTTTCTGGTGCAGATTTTAACACAGATAACTTCATTTGTAAAGCAGACCTGGAACAGACCCTGAATAAGCTGACGCGGGAGGAGCTGACGGCAGAGGAGATCACCCTGGTGTGTGAGAAGGTGATAGAAGAGGCTGACATGGATGGGGATGGGAAACTGGGCTTTGCAGATTTTGAAAACATGATTTCCAAAGCACCAGACTTTCTCAGGTACTATTTTAAGTCTCTTGCATGCTTTCATGTGTTTTTTAGGATGTGTAGTGCAATACAAGAAATGTCAGGCATGAGTGTTTTACTGGAGAACTGTCTCGAGGATGACCTCACTCAGTTTATTTTTCTGGAGAATGTTCCAGTGCTCTGCTCACTTGAAGACTAAGAGCTCAGTGACTTTTCTATGGGTTCTTTAGGAAAATATTTTGATCCATTATAAGCTCAGATTCATATTTTTCTTAAGCCTATAGCAAGAATCCCTGGATAGAATTGTATGTAAATATTGTCTACATGTTACAAATATACATGGAAACACATTTGTCTCTTGTGTTGAGCAGGTGAGAGCATCTTTAATGCTGATGTTTTTTAAGAACTTTTAAGTGTCCTGCAGAACACAGAACAGTTTCTTTCTTCCATAAATGAAATTTCTGAGGAAAGACATTAAAGCAAAGTGATCAGTAAAGCACAAGCACGTGATTCCTGTGAATCCTGAGGAACATCAGCTTCTTGAGAAGAGACACTACATATCAGGCATTCCTTGACTAATCAAGTGTTTTAATGGAATCCCTTTTAGAAACATTGAGAAATATTTCATCATTATGGTGAGGTGAGGCTCAGGAGGTGTTCTTATGTTTTGTTTACATATATTTCCAGCTAAGAGAAAACATTTTCTTTATTGTGCTGCCCCCACAGAAGCTGCTGGGGTCAGGTGGAGTTTCCTTTATTAGTCAAAAGGCTGTGCTGCAGCTACAGATCTGGTAAAGAACAGCAGTCCAGGGTGAGGAGCTGAAGGCAGACCTGAAGAGTCAGCAGAAGCTGCAGGTTCAGGAGTTTCCTGTGCCATGACTGACTTTACTGCTGTGTTGTAGAGGCTGGCAAACTGCTGACTGAGAATTCCAAGCTGAGGATGCTGTGCAGCCCAGTCATTTCCTGAGGAAGTGGCAGAGAGGAGTGTTTGCCAGTGCAGCCACTGGGATGACTGTCATAATTATTCTTCTTTCCCAAGTTTGTGATGTTTTGGGAAGATGAGGGAATGAGTGGAAAGAACTGAGTGCTGGGTATCCAACAGAGTAAGATGATGAGTAAGAAGAGGGATGGAGTGAGAATACAGGCCTTGTTATAGATTAGGTAGGAGAAAGTAGAATACCAGTAAAACCAAAGGACCAGGCTACCAAGGGTTGGAGGACTGAGCATCCAGTTGCTCAGTTTAAACCCAGGTCCTTGGATCCATGTTCATGACATGGTGAACTCCATGTTATCAAGATGTCTCCTGCATGTTCAGGATGGCAATGTGCATATTTAAGGCAGATATTTTTCATCCTTGGCTTCAAGAGAAATCTTAACTTGCCTCTTCTTTCAGGCTCAGGAGATCAGCTGAGTCACAGGATTCATCTGTGAAGTCCTCAGGCTGAAGAGCCCCTGATGACATAAAGGTTTCCTTCCAGCTCCTGGCCAAAACACTGACCAGGCAGTTTCCATGTGGATAGCAGCTTCTATATGGATGGCAGTAGAAAGAAAACAATTTCTTAGCTGGAAATATATTTAAAGGAAGTATTTAGAATCCTCTCAAGATGCTGATGTTTCTCAGAGTACATCAATATGGTTTTTAACCTTTGGAGCTATATTGCAAAATGAAAGTATAATAGAAAAAAGTCTCAGAGCTGAGAAGGGAATGTGTAGGTTCTCTGATCTGGTTTCTGTTTCATCCAGAGTTAACAGCTCAGAAAAAGAAGGTGACAAGGTGACAAGACCACTTTTATCCAAACCAATCTGTATGGAAGTCTTGATACCTCTGCCTTATTGTGGTTTACTGTTCATTTTGCCAGGATATTCTTAGTCAAATTTGTCCTGGGTGCACTGCATCACTGACTGACATATTTGTTAATACTGAACCTCCTAATCTGAGGAGCTTACTCTCATTTTTAAAATACTGTATAAATATTGCATTCTGAGTGAGATAGTGATTTTGGGATGGGATTCATTGAAGTTTAATGCTACACCCAGGTCTGATGGGGCCTCTCTGGCAGTAGCCAGGGCCTGCCAGTTTGTGACATGGGACAAGAGGGCAATTCCTGCAGCTGATCTCTCACCACAGAAACCAGTTCCTGTTCTTTGGGTTCAGTTGTGCCATAACAGTTGGACACGTGAGCTGTTCATTTAACGAGACACTGCTTTCTTATCCCTTTCTGAATTAATCTCCAGCTCTATTCCTGGCTTCTCATTTTCCTTTCTTCTCAGTCTCCAGCTGTAATGTCCTTTTCAGGGCTAGCCATGGGCTGTGTGCAGCCACAGGCAGGGCTGTGCAGCTTCACTGGGTAATCTAATACAGAGCATGCAAAGCTCAGGAAGTGGCTTAACACAGATCACCAGCCCTGTATGCCAGGGGTGAACTTACCCTGAACAGCAACAAGATATGAAAACATGTTTGCACCTAAAATAGTCTCTTCTGAAACCTTAAGCAGGCCCATGGAACAAATCCCAACCCATCAATGTCCAGAGACAGTTGTCATTTCATTTGCTTTTGCTCATCTCCACTTCTTGTGCCCACCTGAATGCATTCCAGAATTGAAATTCCAGGAAGCCCAAGAATCTGTTGATTTATGCTTTCAGCTGCTCAGCTGTGAAAATGGAACACCTAGGAAGCAAAGCAGCAGCCATGCTGAAAATGATTGCCAGGGAGCAATTGGAGTGCTGGGAACCTCAGGTTTCAGGCATTTTGCTGTGAAGAGATGGGCAATCAATATTTATGGATACCTGATCCCAGAATACCAGACTGACATCTGGTATAGGATCCTTTTGGAAATGCTGAATAGCTTAACAAAGCCTCAGGTGATTTGTATTTGTAGTAAAGGGATTTCTTTTGCTGTTCTTTGCCTTTTTGCCCCACCAAAAGCCACTTCTTCACATCATAAAAGGAGGAAATGTAGGATTCAAGGCAGTTAAGTTTTGCCCCCAGCTCAGCCATTGCTTGAGCAGGTGATTTGTGCTGAGCCACAGATCATTTTGTTCTCTCTGCTGCTATATGGGACCAGTGCTTACCTGGCTTCTGACAAACACTGAGGACTTTTGTAATAGGAACTGTAAATTCTCATCATCATTAACATGAGATCTGAAGTTCCTGAGGAGGAGTATCCTCTTTGCTCTGTGGAAAACCTTTGAAGGCCAGAGTCTCCTAACAGTGTGCACTGAGTTTTGAAGCACATTTTTCACACAGTTCAGCGTGTTGGTGTTTTTCAAGCTGTCCTGTTATCACACAGAGCAGGCATTAATTTTGGCACCACACTCCAGGCTTTGACCTGGTGTGAGCTGAAGTTCATCCCCTGTACACTGACTGATTTTCCTTTCTCAGACCTTTACTTATGACCCCGTGTGGGTTTAACCTCCCCCAGACAGCTTTGTGCTGCTGTCAGGCAAATGAAGATGCATATGATTTACATACCAGAAATACTTAATAATCCCTTCTGATTTTAGTCAGTCAAGAAAGAAACACACAGTTTATCCTGCCATGACACTGAGCAGAGATTGCTGCCTGCAGACAGTGAGGTTTTTGGCATGTCCTCCTAAAATTGTCTCTCCCTGGCCTGCTGAGCCAGGAGCTTTTCTGAGAGCTGATGGCAGTGGAAAGATGTGCTGCTTGACTGTGTCACAGTGCAAACAGAAAGGAGATGACAATCAGCATCTCTTTGTCCCAACAAGAGAAATGATAAATTCACCCGCCTAATTTGTCTTGTTTAGGAATCCAAATGCTGTTCCAAAGCAAAAGTACCATTGGGAAACATTTAGCTCTGCTCTATATCCAGTAAATAGGTCAATTTACACTTGATTTCATGCAGGGCTGAGCTGGGTCCCCTGAGTTAACATTTTCAGAAGATGCAATTTTCTCCCATAATGGTTAAATCTTCTCAGAGTGTGAAAAAAGAGAATCCCTTTCATTACACATCACCTTCCTTTCTGTACCTGGAGAAAAATACTGTGCATAGTGAAAACATGTTTAAATCTCTTAATTTTGTTCTTTCTTTTGCAGTACTTTCCACATCAGAATCTGAAGATGTTTCTGAGAGCCAATAGTATCAGAAATGACTTTGCCAGTCCAGCCTTTCTGAATCTCAGGCACTCCAGTGGCTTTTGTCCTCTAATGAGGGCTTCTCAGAACTCAGCAGAAAGTACTGAAGGGATTCTGGTCCACAAGGAGACAGAAGCATCATGTGTTCTACAGGATATTTGGAACAGTCACATTTTTATCTTCACTGCTGGCCAAGCACTCTGGCAAAGATAGTTGGTTGTTGGGTTTTGCTTTTTTTTGTTTCATCACCCCTCCCCTTTTTTTAAACAGGCAGAACCAGAATATTATTAAAAGGTATTTCCACATAGTTTTTATATTTATGAATATTTAATACTGCTCTTAAAAGTGCAAAAAAAAAAAAAAAGAATGAGAGAAAGGTTAGCTTTGGTGTGTTTTCCAAGAGGATTTGGAAGAAAGCACAGGCCTTAACTTAATGAGATGCCTTTATCACTGTGTGGGACAGCTGGGAATCTTGCATGGGAATTCTCTGAGGGGAAAGAACTGCAGCCAAGGCCGAGCTCCCAGTGTTGAAGACAACCACAGCCCAGGTTTGCCTTTCAGCCTCTGGAATGGCAGCTGCTGGGTTTGGTGCTTACCTTCAACCAGTATTTTATGGACTGTCGTGTCCTTATGAAACTTGAAACCCTTGCCTTTTGTACATGGGAACTGCCTATGAGATTCCCTTCATGCCGAGATCACTGCTCAGACTGTGTCCTCACTCAAATGGGGCTCCTGCATTTTGCTCCTTCTGTGGGCTGCTGATGTTGAGTGGATGGACATGATCACCTGTGACTCATGAAGAAGTTGAAGAAGCACAGAACTACTCCTATGGACATGAAAAGACCTTTTCTTTCTAAACCAGCTATGCAATCTTTCCCATAAAGTGCATGAATGCAGCTCTATATTTCTCTTCCCCCTCCAGCTGGAAATCAGCTAGATCTTTCTTTTTTTCCCCACTTCCAGTATTGTTTAGGTACTGGGGCCTGAAGACAATCAGATGTGTATGAATTACTGTTCTAACAGTCAATAGAAGGGCTCTGTCACTTACATGGCTTCTGTATCAGAGTCATCACCATTAAAACCTTTGAGTCATCCTGTTGTGCTTCGAGGTTTTTTGAGGCTGAGCACAGTCTAATTTGTTTGCTGGTTGTTATTCCAACTACTGTGAAGTTAAATCTTTCAAAAGATGAAATGTGTCATTCTTACTGAAAAAGTGGGGAAATTAACCTTTTTTTATCATTTCTATAGGGATGGTGATGCTTATCTACCTCAAAAACTCTTCTGTATGGTGAGCTTGCAGGGTGTTTGCTGTTCATGTTTACACACTGTGCATAAAGAGGGAGTATTTATCTAGTGGCATGGTTGTACATTAAAAGTGTCAATGGAAATTTGGGATATTCAAGGTACACAGGACAGACTTGCCTAAGGTAGCAGTGTGGAAATGAAACTTGTATGTTAGTAATAACATTTCTTTTTAAAATAGTTTTAGAGTGATCATATTCAGTGATGTTTTTAGCATCTTAATGCTTTTTCCTAGCAATTTTAATTTAGATAAAGGAATTAAAACCTGAATTCCCTTACCCAACTCAAAATTAACGTGAATAAGTCATGATATTCAGTTCTGATTGAGTAAGAAGATATTCAGGCTTCAGTGTTTTTCATTTTGAGCAGATTAAATTAGATGTTTTGCTTGATTCAAACTGTTTGCATGACGTTGGTCTTAAGAGGGATTATGTTAAAATTACTTCCTATTTATTGAACTATCAGCCTAATTTTTTTTTTTATTTCTTTCAAGACACACATTTAATGTTGAAAGCCTTGTGAGGTGTGTTTTTCTGTCATGATTAGGATGCATTGTAAAACACCAGCTTGCAAGATTCTGGATCAGATTATTCAGACCAAAAGGACCTGGTGCTGATGACATAGGTCAGTTCCCTTTGGCATCGATGTTCTTCTTCTATGTCCTAAGACTTATGTTAGTTAAATTCCTTTTTTCCTGACAGCTGTGTGTCATTCCATGGTTGGGTCATCCTCCCCTCTTAAAGGAAGACCTCAGTTGCCTTGGAATGTGCTCAGTGTTTCCCTGTGTGCATGGGTGACCTTGGAGTCATCCAGCTGAGCGGGGAAACAAAGGGAAAGAGAAATCAGGAACGTTCCTGACCACAGCTAAAGCAGAATTCTGGCAGATGCTGCAGATACACGGGCTCAGCTATCCTAACTCCCTTTGTTCTTTTGACTTTTGTTCATCTCCCGTGACAAAAACCGGAGCAACATCGTGTGTTCCTGGAGTTTGAGAGAGGTACAAACACTAAACACTTGCAGAGAGAAAGAGCACTGCCTGGTGGTGGGTGAGTTGTTACAGCACCTGGTGGCGAAGGTAAGGGATAGATATCTAAAGCAGCTTTGTATTTGCACTTTCTTAATTGTCTTAGGACTGAAACTTTTCTTACAGCCAGTGTTGAGTGAGTAGGAGAGCAGCATGAGGAATTCAAATACAAATGTAATACTGTTAGGAGGTTTTTTGCAATAGCATTGTTGGCAGAATCCAACAGATTCGCTAACAGGGCTTTGTCCAACCAGCCTTGCTTACTCAAAAAAGGCCATTTAGGAAGGAAATGAAACAGTGAAAAACATTTAGATTTCAAACATTTTTGGATTTGGCCTATAAGCAAGAGGACATACATTTTGTAGTGCAAAAAAGGTCTTAAATATGAATAGACATTTCTAGATTTGCCTTCAAAAATGGGCAAAGAAAAAGGAAACCCATTACCTAAAGCCTGTATTAGCTAAGAGAGAGTGTGTGTGTGTGTGTGTGTGTGTGTGTGTGTGTGTGTGTGTGATCTCTTGTTTTTATACACTCAGAGCATCTTGGGGACCCAAAGGAGCTTGTGGAAGTGAATAAAACAGTGTCCAAAAGTAAGTAATAACCGAGTTATTTTAGCTGATCATTATTTTAAGGAAATACTGCAGGCCAGGATTTGTAACAGCCTTCAAGTCAAAATCTGATCTGCATTACTTCCATATTAATTTCCAGTAACTCTGCTGACTTCGGTGGAATTAACTCATGTCTGTAATTGGATCTGTGTTGGGGAAAGTAGCTGGGTTTTTGCTCAGTTCTTTGTGGCCTCTCATGCCCTTTTAATGTCATCTTAAAGTGCTGAATGCTCTTTTCTTAGCCAGTAACCACAAGCTCCTCTTTGCCAACAGGCTCAGCCTTGGAATGTCTTGCAGTGGAAGAGGAACAGTCTCCTTTCCTTTTTTCCCCAGGGCTAATTTTTATCTCTTTGTCCACGTTAGAGTCACTTATGATGAAACCTCACAAGGTGGCACCACAACTTCATTTAGCTGTTTTAAATGTTCCTGCAGTACAAGACAGGGTATAGACTCTGTGATGCCGCAAACAAAAATGTGAAAGCTGGGGTTAATTACTGATTTTAAGACTGGGCATAATGACACAGAAAATTTTGTGTTTCTCAGCAGCATATTAATAATAAAGTGTTTTATGAAAGTCCCTGAAAATTGAAATGTACATCAAAAAAATTCAAGAGGGATTTTCTTGTTGAGACTATAAAAACTCATATTCTAGATACCTGAACAGGTTAAGATTATATTCTGAATTAGCAGAATATAAAGTAAGATAGTGACAGAGTTTTTGTTGTGGAATGAGAAATATTCCCACTCAGGATCCACAGTAAATCAGTTTGGGCTGAAATAACAGCAGGATTAAAAAGAGTTTTAATGTTATTGCCCAGTACACCTCAGCTGGGACAGAAAATGGACTGAAATTTGATGAGGAAGACATTAAGGGTAATAAAATTATGATTGTTCATGCCCTTATTAAGATGTGAGTCTGGGACAGAAGGACAGGACACACTGAACAGATGTTCTCCCTTTCTGTCTCTATCTGCAGCTTTGGGTGTCTCGGTGATACCGAGTGACTGTCACATTCTGCGGTGGGGAAAAGGCAGAGACTGCTCTTGGCAGAATGAAAAGAGTCTCAGCATTACAGATGAAAGTGCCTTTATTCCACTGGAGGTTCTGCCATTCTTGTCTGCAAAGGGCATTTCCCAGTCTGAACTCCAAATGACACTCCTTTTGCTTCCACTGTCCCTGGTGTGCAGGAGCAGTGCCCAGCCAGGCGAGTCAGCCCCGGCAGCTTTGCTGCTGCACTGGAGCTTCCTCCTTCCCTCTGCTCCTTCCCAGCTAAGAGCTGCTCAGATCCAAGTGTTTTTACAGGTAAATCGTGACTCCTGTGTATCCAGTTTGCACACACAGGATTCCCCTGGCTCACGTG
This sequence comes from Platyrinchus mystaceus, assembly GCA_035041135.1. NCBI lineage: Eukaryota > Metazoa > Chordata > Aves > Passeriformes > Tyrannidae > Platyrinchus > Platyrinchus mystaceus. The sequence goes on along the minus strand of JAWWLV010000018.1, from coordinate 19,533,473 downwards.
CTGTTGGGTGTGTGCTCTCCAGCCCTGCAGTAACAAACCATCCTCTGTCCCCTTCTCTCCACGTGCAGATTGAGGCCATATGTGCCTGAAAATGTAGGACAGAGTGGTTTAACCCTGCTAAAGAGGCTTGTGGGCATCAGTCCAGCCTCCCCCCTTTTTTACTGTAACTTTTTTCCAGTGAGATCAGTGCAGGTGGCAGCCTGCCAGGAGCAAGGCAGCTCATTGCTGAGGGCTTAGTCACAGCTTGGCAATTGAGCACAGACCGAGCTTCCTCTGTGCTCTGCACCCGGCCAGGCTCTGGGAATCGGGGGCTGATGGCTCAGGGTGTGAGAACTGAAGACTGTTCAGGCTCTGTGAGAGATGGAAAACAGATTTACACAAGTATTTTTACTGTTTCATTCTGAGATTCACTGAGAGTGAATCCATGCTGATCACTACTAACCTTTTCTAGCAATCTGTACTCAGGGTTACCTCACTGGCACTTAGAAATAAATGGATATCCACCAGATTTTTACCCCCTGTTATAAGGAAATGATCTCCTACTTAGATATCTATTCATCTGAGTTGGAAGGGACCACAGAGCTCAGCGAGTCCAACTCCTGGCCCTGCACAGGACACTCCAAGAATCCCACCCTGTGCCTGAGAGCCTTGTCCAAAAGCTTCTTGAGCTCTGTAAGGCTTGGTCCTGTGACCACTTTGTCATTATGGACTTACAGACCCTGAGAGGAAAAAGAATAGTGATATTTTAACCAAAATGCTATTTTGGGTTTTCAGAAGATGATCATGCTGCCTTTTTTTTTTTAAACTTATTTTTTAATTTTTTTTCTTTGTGTATATATAAGACATAAAATTCTGCATACAAAAAACCTGTAGATTCAGAGAGAATTCCCTCTAGGAGGAGTTTGACACTGAAAGACTGTTTTTTCCCTGCCTAAACAAAGGGGTTAATTGGTGTGTATATTCACAGAAATAAATTGAAGCTCAGGAAATTCAGGAAGGCTTTTCATGTGCTTAAAATTTTTCATCTCTTTTATAGCTGTTTTAGTGGCTAGTGTTCCTCTAATGATATAATCAAATATGATAAGGAAATACAGATAAAATTCCCTACTGTAATTTCACACATCCTCATACTCACAGTGGCATTAGAATTTACAGTTTTACAAGTTCCTCTTACTACATATCTTCAAATTTTGGCTTTCTGCAGAATTTGCTTGCAGATATTCCTGGTGGAATGACTTAATCCCATGTGAGTAATTCTCAGTGTTTTTTCCATTTCCAGTTTTCTCCTCTAACTGAAAAATCAGAGGGAATACTTGGTGTCCAGAGAAGTTTGTGTGCTTTGAGGTCTTTTCATTCCAAGATTATTAATGCATTAAGCTCAGCCTGATTTGCTTAGAGGAGGGGTTTTTTTCCTCACTCTAATAGTTCCTTAGTACCCAGATATCCTTGGGGGCCTGATCTCTACAACAGGAATACTCCTACTCACTTCAGTGGCAGGGTTCAGATCAGGTCCCTAAATAATATTTGGCTTTATTTGAACATGGAATGCATAAGCAAGAAATCAAAACCTGCAGATGATAAATTATTCCATTTCTGAAGAAATGCTACTGAGCAGGCACTGTGAGAGATGGAAAACAGATTTACACAAGTATTTTTACTGTCTCATTCCTCACGAGACTCCATGTAAAATGGAAGAAAATATTCAAGCTTCATTTGACAGATAAATGAAGGGGAATTACAGACTGGTAATTATCTCTTTGATTTTGGAGAGTTTATTAAGACATGAATAGTTACTCTGAGACTACTGAAAAATGAAAAAAAGAAAAATCTTCCTTAACCATTTCATCTGTGCCTGAAAGGGTTTGTTTGAAAGTTCTTGCTTTACTGATGTACACAAAGAACACTTGAGGTCTCATAAAGAGCACAGGCATCACAATTCTCACTTTATTGTTATTTCCTGTAAAACTGTGCATGAACTCAGCTCTTCCCTCTCATTTGCTTGCTGAAATGAGGACGTTGTGTGCACAGAGAGGCTTCAGGCAGTGCCACTATCCCGACATGGTGAGTCAGCTTTGGGTAAAACAAATCCTGGTAAAGCCACAGGAAGTGTTTTAAACAGTATCTTCATATTCTGACCAAACTCCTCCTGGGAAGAAACCTGAGAGTTGTTATAGCCCTTTGAAAATATCGGTGTATCCTTTAAAGGGTCACTCTTCGTTTCAGCAGAGAACTGGTAGAACACTCAGTGTTCCTGCAGTTCACCTTTAGATCAACAGTGCAGGGAAAATTGAGCCCATTATCTGAGGAGAGCCTAGAAAAAAATCCTGCCATAATAAAATGAGATGGAGAGGGTTGTGAGTCCCTTGATGGAACCCCGGAAGCTTCATTTGGTGACCTGAGTTTTGAAGCTTACAAAAATCTCCCGGCTCTCCTTACCCTACTTACCTTAAGATATAATCAGGTGGAATTATTTACTTGATGGCTGATCTAATAATCTACAAATGTGATTCTACCTGGCCTTTAATCCTAAATAATCTTCTTTTTATCTTTCACAAAAAAAGGGGAAAATGAAGGGTACACCAAAGGAAAGAGTCAAGGTCACTTCCCTGGTCATTTCCTGATTTATTCTGCCCCAGGCAAGACCTTCAGTCACCTCCGTGGCTGCTGAGGCAGCCAATTTCTCAACTCTGCTTTATCTTAGAAATCTATTATAGGGGCAGGAGGAAAAGACAATTGTGGCAATAATTTTAAATGAAGATTCATAGGTGATTTCTTTTTTGTGAATGGGATTTGCTTTCCATCTAATAACATCCTTTTTTTCAATGTTTCTGCTGTAGTAGTGTTGCTGGCTGCCTGGTTTTTGTTTTTCCTTTTTTTTTTTTTAATTCATGAAATAATTTATATCCCTTTTTAAAATTATTTTTGTTAGCTCACAATAGAAGTTTTGGAGGTGGCAGCTTTGATTTATGATTGTGATGCATGGCAGGGATTTCTGATTTGACTGGTTTGCATCTTTAATCCATGAGCATAATGAGCTGCTAAAAAGAGTTTGTTTAAACCAGAAAAAAATATATATATTCAAATGTTAGTACCACTGAGAATGGAATTTTGGCCTGATGCTTCTTTGAGTGCACGTGGGCAGTGAAATCAAATGAACAGAATGGAAATAGCTGGATGTGCTTCTGGAATTCTGCCCCTGCTTTGGGACTGGAGGCTGGAAATTCCTCTTCATTGTGTTTCTGTCTTCAGCTGAAATCCAAAAGTGCAGAGCACTATTAGATTTCTTTTAAGAGAGCTTTTCCAAAGTTCACAAGAAGGTATGAGGTATTTTGGTCACAATTTTGGATAGATTCTTACAGAGGATGACCCCCAACTGCTGCATCACCAACTGTTTTTTGAACAGGTGGGAGTTGCGGAGGGTTTTATTATAAAAGGCTGTATTTTGTCCATTACTGAACAAGGAATGTGTAGTTTGTATCCAGAACCTTCCAAAAAGCACAGTAGAGACTAGACTCTGAGAAAGAGGCTTATCTTGGTTAAGGAAGTTATTCCACTACAAGTACTGTCATTTTATCTGCTGTAAGATTAGTGTAATTAAGTGCAATTAATGTAATTAAGTTTGCCCCAAAATTGGTCTTTTTGGGGGGATTATTTCTTTTCTTCTTTTACTTAAATTTATTTAGTCAGCTGTAACTGCAGATGTGTGACAATACCTTGAGGATGTCTGAACAGAGGAATAACAACCAGCAATCCTACCTTGGTGTAACCACAATTACTGCCTCATATTCTGCTCCTTTACTCGTTCCTCCTGTAAATTCATCACTTATTTCTTCAGGAATTGTGTCTCCTTTGGGACTGAAGAACCTGGATCAACACTTGGTGCCCTGGCAGTAAATAAGTCACCTTAGTTGTCCTCATTACTCCTTACTTATTCTCAACTCTTTTATCAGGTTGTCCTTCTCTTCTCCTTCTCTGCTGTCAGCCCCCTCTCCTTTCTGCTGCCTTTCCAGATGGCATTGCAGGAGTTATTCCTTTCCAAGGGGAGGAGACAGAAATTTGAAGAGGCAGAGTTGAAGCTCTTTGTTTTAATAAACCCGACATCACCATATACCCCCCAAACTCTGTCCCTTCTCGTGAGAGATGAATTCCAAATGCAAACTCAGCAGGGATCCTTTGGGAGAGCTGCTGCTCTGTGCAGATGTTGCCTGCAGGAAATGACTGGGTTATGTCAGTACACAGCAGTCCTGTGACTGGGAAGCTGTGTGGGAAATGCTTGGGATTAACTCAGTGAAGGTTCCAAACAAAAGTGTCTTTTTCTAGGATATGGATCTCTTCTCTTAGACTTTTACAGAATTTCCACTGATACTGGTGTACCAGGGTCAGAACAAGTGTTTCTAACTGCCAGGTAAGCCAGTGGTTTGATGTAACTGCAAATTTGGCATGTATAGTTCCAGCAAAATTGGATACAGGAGAGCAGTGGTATGGATATGAAGGGATAATTTTCCCCTCACATTTTCTTAGATAATACCTGATAATATTCAATATCTGTCTCAGCTGGAAAGGACTTTGGGTTAGTTTTGGCTCTAGGTTTGAATGTTATGACTTACTCTTGAATCTGTATTTCCTCAGTTTTCCGTGTGCTTCCTGTCTTTATACAAAGCCAAAGCCAGAGGTTCCAAAGCAGAAACCCACAGGAAAAGCAGCTCTGCTAATGTTTGTCTTGAGCAGAAACAAATAGCAAGAGGGATTTCCTGCAAAATAATTTTCTTGTGACAAATGTAGCCTGGATTCCAGACCAAATAGTCTGGTTAAATCTGCCTATTTTTAGGTCAGATTGTATCAGTTTGATTTTTATTGATTTTTATTTAAAACATGTGGAAGTGTTTTTCAGTTAACCATCTGTAGTTCCTTTCGATCCCATTCAGCTCTGACAAATACATTTACCCTTTACTAGAATATTTGATTTAGTTCTTGAAAAGGGGTGAATGAACCTGTGATAAAGATAAGAATTAAAAAGTAAAATTGTTTGGAGAAAGCTTATTTGCAAAGAGCTGATGTGACTGGTGTAACTTTTAACTGGTATGTTAAGCACTTCACAAAAGTTTCGGGTTTTCACACCAAAAGAAAACTCCCTGTCCAAAGCATTTAGACTGGAATTCATCCCACTGAAGTTCAAACTCTGGAATTGTTTGCTCTCCACCAGTATCTGCTGTTTTCCCATTGGTAACAGCTGGAAGCTGGAGCAAATACATTTATCACTTGCATCGTGCCTTCCATGTGTAGGATCACACTGAACTTGCCACTGCAGATTTGAGCCTCAGTGAAATACCAAAAGACTGGGGAGATAAATGTGAGCTTTCTGGACATTCAGAGTGAAGATAAAAGGGTAAGAAATGAGAAAAGCACATCTGGATAAGGATTCCAAGCAGTGGGTGCTGGTGGCACTGGGGCTATGTGTAAACTGCAGCTGTGAGCTAATACAGACTCATCCACGGAGCTCCCAGAGGAAGGGCTTGTCTGGGCTTGGAACTGCTGCAATTCCTGGGAAAGACAACTAGAATGAGACAGTGAGGGTTTCCCAACATCCCCATGAGTGCAGTTACCCCACAGCAGCATTACACCCTGGCCACAGGCTGTTCTGGCTTTGGAGAGGTTTCTGCTGGGATTTCAGTGGAGGGAGGGGAGTGACCCACAGCTGCTGAACAGGGGGAGGAGGAAGGTCAGGAGCTATGCAATAAATGCTGGTTTGTGGTGCAGTTAACATAGTGAAAAGGTGTCAGCCAGGACACAGTGGAGTAAGAGGTGAGTTGGAAAGTCAGGAAAGGGGCCACAGTGGGATTGACAGGTGAGAAAACTGGCTGGGCCTCTGAAATGTGCTGAAAGGAAGAACACCTTAAACACTAATGGACTGTGTAACTGCTATTCAGCAGCTGTAATCAGATGTAAATCTAGGTGATCACAGAATCCTTACTGGGCACTTCTGTAAGTCCCCTTTATATTTATAAATTACTTGATTCTCCACTGGAAATCAAGTATTACATGGAAGTATATCCATATATATAATAATAAAAATAAAGAAGTCCACACACATGGGAGTAAGTTCCACTGTAAGCAGCTGAAATAATTATGTTTTATTAATTGTGTCATTATATGTGTTTATATCTCTTAAGCATTAATCTTTGAATCTCTACACCAGTACTCTGAATTTGTCTGTTTTCCCTCCTCAGCATTCCTGTCAGGCACTGTAGCAGTTCCCCAGCCAGCCTGGATCCACAGGAATGCTGACAGGCCAACGATTATGTGCATATGGATTGCTCAGTTCCTCGCCACAGTTAAGTAGTTCCTGCTTTTCTATTCATAAGGGGTCCAGTTGGACTCTCTCTCCTCTGCAAGGCTCTCAACTTGCCTGGATATCTTCACAAGTCAGATCACAGATGTCCAACTAGAAATCAATGCTGCCATTCACTGAACTGTATAATTGTTGCCTTTTCATAGGGAAGAGTTCTTGATAAGATGCAGTGCAACAACAACAACAAAGTAAAATCAGTGCATTTAATGTTGTCATATACTGAACTGGGTTTAGATGAGACAGTTAAATGAAGTTAAATAAGATCTTTCCTACTGAATCAGAAACTGCAACTAAGCTTCCCTGCTTATTCACTGTATCTTTTTTCCATTTTGAGAGGGGAACACAAATGGGGAATATGCAAGAGGAAAGGAGCACCATCTAATGCAGGGGTCCTCAAACTACGGGCCCGCAGGCCGCATACGGCCCGCCAGGCTCCCCAGTGCGGCCCGCAGGTATTTACAGAACCTCCCCGGGTCCCCCCCCACCAGGGGTTGGGGGGTGTCATGGTTTAAGTTAAGTTAAAACTAAGTAGGAATTTTTCCCTTCCCCCTGCCCATTGTGTGAAAGGGATGTTGGTTTTTCCTTGGGCGATTAGGTAACACAGTGGGCTGGCCAGGCAAGAGACCACATTCCAAGTTAATGGTCCTCAAGACTTTGTCTGTTGGGGGAGTTTGGCTGTTGCCAAGCTGGGGGTGGGGGGGTTAAGAAGTTCATTTTTTACTTTTTTTTCCCTCTCGTCTCCTGGGAGACGGGGAGGAGTTTTGGGCAGCAGCCAAAGGGACGGGGGAGTGCTCAATGGCGGCCAGGGGTGATGGAGCCTAGGTGGGAGCAGCAGCTTTCTTTTCTTCTTTGGAAGAGAAACTGTTTTCGGGAGAGTTGGCTTTTTTTTTCTTCCCTCCTCCGTTCCCGTTCCTTCTCCTCCTTGGCAGCAGTCCGTATGCACATCTAAGGAGAGGGGAGTCTGCTCTGCACATCTCGACCAGAGAGGACTGAGGGGGGGAAGAAGACCTCCCTTTTCCGGCTTCTCCAGCACACCCAGGGAGACCCCATCCCCTCCCCACTGCATGTGGGCATCTCCAGTGATCCAACAGCGCCCCCTGCTGGTTGGCACAGGACATTATAGTCTGGCCCCCGACAATGTCTGGGGGACGGTGAACCGGCCACCTGTTTAAAAAGTTTGAGGACCCTTGATCTAGTGTTTAAAGAGTAATGCTGGAGAAGGAAACATTGCCATCAGTTCAAGCACAGACCATGGAATTCTTTGGCTGGCTTGTTTGCATGTAGGAAAACAATATATTCAATATATTCTGGAAATGTAACAATAGGATGTTCTTCACGGGCACTGTGGTGCCTGCAGAATGACATGTCAGAGTGCATCAGACACAGCACTTTGGAAAAATACTTTGCCTATTTGTCTGTGTTGGTTAAAGGAAGAGCTGAGGAAAGGTTTGTGTTCCCCACCTCCAAATAATTTAAATACTGGTAGGCCAAAGCCACTCAGCCTTTGCAATAATGTGCAGTGCAGTAGGTGAGTGCTGTCCACAACCAGGCCACAGCAGGGGGACAGTATTTCCCTTGGCAGTTCCTTTGGCAGGAACCTGCAAAATGTTTATCAAAATGCAGTAAAAGTAGCAATTAAACCAACATCCCAGCAGGCAGGTCTGGACTGACACTGAGGGGGAGAGGATTTGAGGGGGACAGTTGTCTGTAGGGCCATTGTTCTGTAAGGCAAAACCCAAGAGATGTTCTGTGCAAGCTCTGAACTCTGGGGTTCATCTCCAACTGAATCCCCATTTCTCCAAAGATATCAGACAAGAGACAAAGTCATTTTTGCTTTCTGTTTTGTGAAAGGAAGCAGTGTATGCTCTCAGCCACTCTAATTTTGGAGCATGATCTCACTTTAACCAAAAGCACAGTACAGATGTGCTGCTTGTAATCTGTTGAGGTTTCCTGTGCTTCTGTAAACATGACAGCATGAGCCTGGCACACACACCAGCTGTGCTCTCTCTGCCTCCATCGGAACGAGAGACTCTCTTTTTTCTTGCATATTTACCTTTTTTCCCCAGAATAAAACATGATCTTATTGAAGGACTGTGAATGCTTATATTCATTATAAGATAAAGCCATTACAATTATATAGAGTTAGACCAGTCTCTCTTTTTTTAAATACATTCCTATTTTCCTGTGTAGTAGATGGCCTTGTCAGCCAAAAGTGCTACTACTGAAATATTAGTTAATTTTTGGGAGGGAAGAACACACCAGAACAAAAGGGAATTTCAAGTATTTTTATGTCTGACAAGCTTTGTGATCCTTTTGAGAGTATAACCACTGTTTGTGTATGTGTAACATTGACCTGCTGTTGCACTGTGCTTAGGAGTTATGTGCACCTCAAAAGCTTCAGTGGCCATTGCCTCTGGGCAGGGGGGAAATCCTGTCTTGTACTATTGCTCTTTTTATTTGTGTTCTAGACATTTCTTAGCAACAGAATGTCCTCTGTGTCACCTGTGCATCCTTGGACAGGAAAACGTGAAAGGAAAAAGCAGGTAAAGTAAAAAGTACTGTTTTCATTTATATTCATCGCAACAACTTAGCCATAAGTTGCTGTTGCTTACCAGTCCACATCTGGATCTGTTTGTGAAAAAAAGGGCCTACATGAAATAAGGAACTTATTTCTCAAGAAGGGGAACTTTCTGTTTACGTGAATCAGCTGTGAAATCAGGGGGTTCTCCTGCCCTGTGTTGTAAGGAAGCTGAGCAGAAAACTGAAAAACAGAAGTAGTGCCCCCAAAGTTTTGAGGATTTTGGATCCTCTGGTTCTGTGATTTTCTGCAGGATGTAATCACTGACAGCCAGCAGGAGCAAGAGGTGCTCTCAAGGCCAGGGTTCACCGAGTCATGGGATCATGGAACACATCAGGGGTAAGTGCTGGGGCACTTCAACTTGTCTCAATGACTGAGATCAGAAACCAGCTGCTTCTAAAGGGAATGGGTGTTTTCTCTGTGTAACTCGTGTTCTGGCAAATGATACTTGCCAAAAAGATGCCACCAGAAGAACACTTTGTATTTGGGGAAGATGCTGAGCAGTATATATGGAAGAAACATTATTGACCTGTTATTAAAGCAGGATCAGCTATTCTTACTGTCCACATTTACTAAAAAGTCCTCACCTTTTGACAGCAGAATCACAGAATCAGACATTCTAGCCTGAAAAAAAAGGGGAAAAAATAGTATTAGTTTGCAAGGTTTAATCTTTTAGTGGATCCAACTTCATGTCATGTGAGCTGACTGGGGAGACAACTTCCACACCTCAGTGGCTGTAAGGAATCACTCCTGTTTCTCTGCCAACAGAACACTGGTTATCGCCTCACTCCCTTATCAGTAGGTGATAACCAGAGGGGAGGACTCCAGGAATTCTGCATTCCCTTATGGCAACCTCCAAGTAGAACCCATGGACAACTACACTGAATATTCAGGTGCTTTGTATCCTTTACATCCTTTAGCAAGGAATGAAAATGTTGTCTGGCTCATGAGATGGTTATTGAGAAATTAATCAAGGCATTTAGAAATGAGGACAGAGTAAGAATTTCTGCATAACTTGAACTTCCAAACTGTCAGAATTCAGTCCAATGAACCTATTTCATAAATAGCATTAACCTAATAAAAACACCATTGCAAACATCAGCTCCAGCCATTTGAACAACTATTTTGACAGAAACCCTTTTGTGCTGTATTTCAGGGTGAGAGTGAAAAGGTGAATGTCATTAAACATGGAACAGTCTCCTCACAGTTTTGGATCAATGTGCCACATCTGACTGTTTTCTGTATTTGTACCCAGAGCTTTGGGCATGTTTGAAGGAAATAGGCACGTACTGTGTTCCAAACATAAGGAAAAATGTTGTGAAGTTACCAGTGGCAGTTTGATGTCTTCACAGTGAAGTTTGCTATTGCAGAAGTTCTCTATCACTAACACTAGAAGTTCCCTGGAGCCCAAAATGTGCTAGTGAAATATAATTATATAAAAATACAGTTTGGGCCGTGGTCATTCACGAGTCTAAACCCCGCAAGCTGCCGCTTTTCACCCGCTGATGCCGCCTGCATTTTCTGTATTTTTCCCCCACTCCTTCGGCTGCTGCTGCGGTGTCAGGCAGGGATAAGGCTCGGGATGGGAGACGACACGAGACTGCAGGAGAAGGGCGTCAATCAGATCGTGGGCTAAGGAAGCGTTTGGAGAATCGTTTTTGCGCGGCCGCAGCAGTGCAACAGCACACGGTCCGTGTGGGGCGCGGGGAGGCAGCGCCTCGCCCCGTCCGCAGGGCCGCTGCCCGGGCAGGGCCGGGGCCGGTCCCCGCTCGGGGCGGGCGGGCCGTGCGGGGCCGGGGCGGGGCGGCCCCGGGGCGGGCCCGCACTACAAGTCCCGAGAGGCCGCGGGCCGGCCCGGCCCCGTTCTCTGCGCGGCCGCGGCGATGCCGGCGGGCTCCGAGGGCGAGGACGGCCCGGCCGGGGAGCAGCCCGGCCCCGGCGGCCCCAAGCTCTGCGGGTACCTGCAAAAGCTGTCGGGGAAAGGGCCTCTGCGCGGCTTCCGCACCCGCTGGTTCGTGTTCGACCCGCGCCGCTGTTACCTCTACTACTTCAAGGGGCCGCAGGAGCCGCTGCCGCTCGGGCACATCGACATCGCCTCCGCTTCATTCAGCTACCACCAGCCCGAGGCGAGCGCGGCCGCCCCGGGGGACGAGCCCGCCGCCTTCGAGGTGCACGGACCCGGCGGGGCCGTCGCCGTGCTCAAGGTAGGCCCGGGACTCATCCCCGACCCTGCCCGGCACCCGGCCCGGTCTTGCCCCATCGCGGTCCCCGTCCCCGCCCGGTGCCCCTCCCGGCCTTGCCCATGTCCTCCCCGCGGGTTTTGCCCGCAGCCGCCCCGCGCTCTCCTCCCGCCGTGTCCCGGCGGGTTGGCACGGGCAGGAAGGTGCCGCTTCGCAAACGGGGGATCGGCAGTGCCGGGCTGTCCCCGCCGTGCGGTGGGTTTGTGTTCGTGTGCCCCTCACGGGTTTGTGTCCCCAGGGCCGCGTGAGCGAGGAAACGCCGCTGCTGAGCGCGGGGCGGGCTGAGGGGCTTCTGGGGAAACGAGGGGGTGGAAAGAAAAGATTTCCGAAGAAATCTGGAGGGTTGTGGTTTTGGAGGCAGAGAGGGAGTGGCCGGGTCTCAGTCTCGGGGTGTTTATTTTGAAAAGATGGTGCGTGGCACAAGTCTGTGTCTGGGCTGCCTCGGGAGGAAGGAAGAGGAGGGAGAATTGTTTCCTGAGAGTAGCAGAGGCTCCTGATCTGTACAAAGACTCGGACCTTCGTAGAGCGAGAGGCAAATGTGGGAATTGTTTGATATATCTTTCCTCTATTGTCGTGCCTAGAGGAAAAAAAAAAAAACAACCGAGGAAACCATTTCCACTCAGTAAAGGAAAAATAAATCCTCCCGAGTATCCGTGATTTTTGATTGCTGTTGAGGCAGGTGAGCCCCCCAAGGAACGTTCTTGTGCACTGAGTGTGACTTTTCATGTGAACTGTGTACTTTTTGAGCATAATTAAGTTATTAATGGATTAACGTTAGCACTTCCTATTGAATATTGGAAGATATCTCTAACAGTGGAGAACAATGATAGCACATGCTGAGATTGTGGAATGTGATTGTGTCAAGCTCTTCAGCATTCTGTTTTGATAAGTAGAAGTGTCAAAATACAGAATCATCTACATACTTTACTGAAGAACAAGCAGGTTATTTAACTAGAAAATTAATATGATAATCATTTTAACTTATTTGGTGAGAGAAAAGCAGTGCAATCCCATGTAAAAGCTACTTTTGTATAGCCTTAACCAAAGATTTTATTGCTTTCTATGAATCTGCTTTTATGGCCTGAGTATCTGTGTTATACAAGTTAAAGCTGCAGACTTGTTGTAAGCGTTGATTTTCTGGCAGCTCGAGAGTGTTTTGCTGGGTTGGGTTTTTTAATTAGCATTTAGTGATTTTTTTTTAATGTGGATTCTTTTTCAATAGGAGGGCCTTTATTGAGGAACATGGGATTTGTGATCAGGAGTGTAGTGGGGTATAGTGTCTGCCACCTGTGTAATAAATAGTCTGTCAGACAGTGCTCTAGCAGGAACTTTGGGTGTTTTCTGCAGTCATGAAAACACAAATCAAACCCAACACTAATGCAGAAGTGTAAGGAACAGGGGGTTTCCTTCTACATATTTTTCTTGGTATCTTGTGGTCTGTGATGTTTCTGCTGTGCCCTTGTTTTATGTATCAATTATTTTTCTGTACTCTAGGAAGGAGCCTGCATAGCTTGGAGCTCTCCCTGGGTTTCCCTTAAGGGGATTGAGAAGAGATGCCAGTTAAGAAAGTCAAGTTTGTGTCTGCAATTAACAGAAAAAGCTAATTTTGCTTTGTGTACCTCTTGTGTTATGATGTTTGCCCTAAAGTGGGTGATTGTCTGTAAAAATGCTATTATAGGTGTTTATGTAATAAGTCAGGAATAATGAAGATCTTGAGGGATGTTCCAGGACCTACTGGCCTTCTGTGGCCATGTGATTCACCAAGGCTTTTGCAGCTGGAATTAATTTTCTTCCACCCAACATGGCAGTTCTTTAAGGCCTCTAAAAACATCCTTTGGCTAAATTAGGTAGATGTGGAATTAAGAAAGAATACAAAATGTTAAAAAACCCCAACTAACTCCAAACCTCCCCCCTCTGATCCAGCCCCTGTTAAAAACAAATGTGATTTAATCTGTCAAGAAAACATTGCAGACGGAGCACGAGGAATAAAGTGAAGTCCAATGGATTCTTCACCCTGTAACTCACGTGCCTTATTTTCCTCAACTTGCTGCGTGTTCAGAATTTCCACATCTTGTGATCTGGCCTTTCCCAGTCAGGATTATGGACTGAGAAGAGCAGTAGGAAATAAGCAACTGGAATTCCAGATTGAACTGATGGTGCTGTTGAGGAATGTGTTAATTGTTATAATGCCTCAGTTTTCGGTTGATGTAATGATTTCATCATCTGGATTGCTCAATCTTTGGTCGTTTAATGGGAGCTGAGGGCTAGATGATGTACTCAATCTTTGTTTCTCAGTTAGATAATTTTGGAAGAAACATATTGCTGCCTTTGCAGCAAATAAAGCAAATTGTTCATATTTTAGGACTGTAGATAACCAACCTGCCACTTGTGTGATTGTAGCTTTTCTCTGTAGTTCCAACAGTTAAAGTACAGTAGAAGAAAAGTGCATGTAGAAAGCTTTTCTATTTAAATATATATAACAAGTACCATCCCTTGAGGTAAAGAAGCTCAGAAATTTGTGTACTCTATGAATTATGGATAGATTGAGGATATTTTATGGAAAGGCATGCAAATCCTGATCCTGCAAATGGTTTGTGTAAAAGAACGCTGGTAATACAGTCCAGTGAATGTTTGGCTGTGTGCACACAGTGAGGCCTCGCATGAAAGGGGGGGGAATATATATATATATATATATATATTTCTAAATATTTTTAAAGCAATGTCATGTAGACACACAGAGAAACACTGGCTAATAATGCTGGACTGTGTCTGGACACTCAGGTGTGGGTGACTTCTCTGTGAACAGTGGTGAGCTGGGAGGGGAACAGAAATTGCACAGACTTTTTTGAAAGAAAAAAATCTTTTCTGGGTTATTGGCCAAGTGTCAGCGTTCCAGGCACTGCAGATTTCAGAGACCAGAATCCTTGGAAGGATTGGACACCAGACACTCTGGAGCTTTTGCTCTGATTTGTCAGTGCTCTGGAAGGATGTGGTAATGATGGGGGTTGAGCTTGGACAGCATTGCTGTGGGAACTAAGATTAGAGGGCAACTCAGCTGGGAGGGTGATTTGTTGCCTGAGCTGATGCTTTTTCCTTCAAACTCTGCTGGTTAGTGGTTGCAGTGCTTTTAATTAAGAGTTGGGCTGCCCTCCAGACATAGCCATTAGGCTCCAAATTTGCTTTTTGAGTGTAGCAGGATTAGTAAATCTTAAGAAATGCAGACTTTCTGGTGATTACAAAAAGCTCAAGGGAGACTTTGCCTGTGTTGAGAAAAGGACTGTGGCAAGAATTTTCATGACATTTCTCAAAATATCAGGTCTTGGTGCATTTCTTTGGACTCTCCATTGAAGTGTTTAATGCTGGCATACACGTTCTACTAGCGTGTCCAGGTAGAGGAAGCCAGAGGGTGGTTGTTTTCCCCAAATAATTCTTCTGTTTGTGTCAAGTGTGCATCAGAAGAAGGCAGTTCTTGCATCATTCTTAGTGGGGGAATATAGGGAATGGTTTTAATTAATTAAATGATAATAATATTCCATCATTGAAGTTGAAAACTGCATAGTACTGTGTGTCTCTTCAGTGTCTTTTTCTGCTACTGTTGCCTGTTGGTTTGCAGTAGTAATTCCTTTTTTTCACATCAGTTTGGATGGCATTCCTGGTGTTTTTTCTTCTGCCAGAAAAGCCTCTGTTAAAATGTGGCTGTTGTGGCTCTGCAGGAAGAAAGTACCTTAGCAATAGTTTAGTCCCAATAAGGATGTTTTGGTGAGGTGTGATTGATGCTGCACCTGGTTAAATGTCCTGGCTCTCGTGGTGGGCAGTAGCCAAATATGCAGAGAAGTCATGAGAAGTGGAGCAATCATGGAACTGTTCCTTTTTTGGACAGCTAAAGTGAATTAAAAAAATAAAAAGTGTGCAAATTTGTTGCGTTTAGGAGTGGGGGAAGAGGCAGACCTAAAATGTTGCGTGTGTGTTGGGTTTTCTTAAACAGTCCGTTTCAAACAACAGCTTCGAAGATTAATTTTGTTTAAACAAAACTCATTTAAACAGAGATTTTCAGGATACTGTTTTAGCTGTAAATAACTAAGATGCTTACATAAACTTAGCAAACACCGTTCAAAGGGAGTGGAAAACTCTGGAGGAGAAGGAAGGCTGTGTGTGGGAAGGCAGGAAGGAGAGGTAACAGGCAGGTCACTAGCAATTGGGAATTTAAAAACAAGAAAGAGCAGCTCCATCCCGGTTCTCTAAAGATGATTGGGGAGAGAATAACGGGGCAAGTGGTGAGAACGGCTCATTAAGTTCAAGGAGACCTGGGCAGAAGTTAATTGCAGGTGTAAGTGGATGGACTCCAGGATTGCTGTGTTGTGGCAGCAGAGAACGGCTGGAGAGCTACACCCTGTGTCAGTGGCAGCTCTCGGGGTTCGTGGTGGTTTCTGCTGGAGCACAGCAAAACGTGGCTTTAGGAGGGCTGTGTGCAAGTCCATCTAAAGGAAATGTGAGCTCTCAGGTTGACCAGAAGTGAAGGCTGGTTTAGCCACTGGCTAAAGCTGCAAAGGAAATATTTCTGCAAGGAGTAGAAGGGGGGGCGTTGCTCTTTGCAGGACTGCAGCCTGTAGATTGAAAAAGCTGCTGTGGTCATTGCCACATTGCCACAGGTGGCTGTGGGACTGATGCTTCCCCGTGTCCAGGTCTTGGACATTTATTTAGAAACCTTACAGACACTTCTAAGCTATTCTTTTGCCATGTCCTTTTTTATGAGGAAAATGTTTTTCTCTGGTTTCCCGTCAGCAGGCAAGCAAGAACATATGAAACCAATTTCCACTTCAGATTAGAAGTGTCTCACTTACATATCTTTCCTGTTAACTGAGAAGAGTGAACCTGCAATGTCCTTGTGTATGACTGGTCGATTTTTTGAATGTTTCCATGATTTATTTATCTTATGTCTTACCATGTTTATGATGCACTGAGAGAAGCTGGAGCAGCAGCTCTGGGAATAACTGTTTTGGAGCCATTTGCTGTGGAATGTTGGGGATGTTAAAGCTCATACAGGTACAAAGAGCCAAATGGGAAAACAAAAATGTCTCTGCTGAACACTGAGATGGCAAATTGCTGAGCCAGAGACAGCATCTGGGGAAGCATCAGTTCTTGTTTGCTGTACTCTTTGGACTTTGTCTTGTAATTAGCTACTGTCAGGGTCAGAATATGATGGCAAATGGCTCCTCAGTTTCACCAGACCAAAAGTGTTCTCATATCGACAATGAAGACAGTTCTGTGCCATTGCTGTGCTTCACTGCATTTCTTTTGTAAGGAAATGTGGGTTCTTTGTGACTTTTCATTCTTTTGCAGCTGTGCCTTCAAAGGTGCCCTCTGTGATAAACAGAACAGGAAAGGTATTCGAAGTTAAATTGTCTTCAAAGAGGAAACTTAGTCATTTGCCCAAGTGAGGAGGGTTTTTCCCTCATAATGACCCCAAGCACTTGGGGAGAAGGCAGAAGCAAGGCTGGCTAAAAGACAAGCAGTGTTTTTTCTTACAAGCCAAAGGACTTAGAGGAGTATCTCCTCACAAGTGTTAACCTTTTGCTCCTGAACAGACTGTGTCACTGGGTCAGGTGCTTGGCCCAGACTGGCAGCTGAGGATGTATGTTGGGATAACAATAACCTCTCCATGGGAGCACCTGCAGTGTCAGCTGCCATCACTTGTCTCCTGGTGATTTTTGTGTATTTTCATTTGATATGCTTTGAAAAGACTTAGAGCTGTGATTCAAGGTGTGTTTGAATTCTTGCTCACTTATTACCTATTCACTTTAATCACTTTGGGCTTGTAGATTAAACATTCATGTCGGGTTTTTTATTTGAAATATGATTTTTCTATAGGAGTAGATTAGCTGGTGGGATCATCAAGAAATACAATATGTAGATTTGGTAATTAAAGTAGGAGGCATTGAAATGCATTATAAAAAGAAATAGGAATCTTCTTGAGTGTGTATGGGATCTTTTTTCCTTAATATAGATTGTAGTTATGTGTTCAAACGATGCTTTGTGTGTAAATAGAAGATGCTGCTGCATTTTCTAATGTTTGAGTGTAGAACTGGAGAAAAAGAATGCATGTGACAAATTCTAATAGAAAGTGAATTCGGCATAAAAATCAGGGAGGTGCCCCTGGTACATTGGTGGTTGTTTCTGAGTGATGGTCTCTTTCTGCTCTGCTCGTTATCCGGGTTGGTTTTCCTGCTGCTCTTGGAATTGCTGTGTTCACGCAGCAAAGAACACTGCAGTGATCTCACCGGTGCTCTGGCTCTGTGTGTTCAGGCTGCAACTCGTCAGGACATGACCTACTGGCTGCAGGAGCTCCAGCAGAAGAGGTGGGAGTATTGCAACAACCTGGACGCAGCCAAGAGGGACAGCCGGACCTCCCCCACACCCAGTGACTTCTCCAAAGGTCTCGTTGCCAAAGACAATTCCGGTACGTTGGAAACTGGAGTCAAACCACAAGGATGTCTCTCCTCAGTGTCAGTTCAGCAGTACAAGGCTGTGCTGGGAACAGCCTTGGAAGGCTTTATGCACATCTTGTTATCAAGTAATTCTGTATAAACTTTGTATATGATGCTATAATTATTTAACATAAATGTAATTTTATATGTGATTCTGTATCTCTGACAAAATCTGTTTCATTAAGTACAGCTTAGATTGGGCAAGTTGTCTTTCGGTGATTGCAATATCTTAGTGTACTAAATATCCTGAGATGTAAACTCCAGTTTTTAATGAGAACAAGTATATTTTGGGTTCTGAATGACCATACTTTGTTCCCTAGAACGTATGGTGTGGTGGATCTGTCACACTGTGATAAAAATGTCTTGCCTTTTAAAACTGGAAAACAATTTGTCCTGATACTACACAAGTGAAATTCTGTCTCTGTAATACATTTAGGCAAGGAAAATGTAGTTTCAGTGTCAGTTATAAAACTATGTTAGTGTGTTATACAAAGCTATTCTGTATTTTTTACTACATTGTTCAGGCACTTGTGAATTGTTTTATTTCTGAGCCCTTACAGAAATGGATTGCTTGCTGGTTTCTGTTCTCCGTAAATAAACCAGAGTAAAATCCTGTTCCGTGCCAAATTAGGCATTAGTAAAACTTCCTTATCACATATTTCATCACCACATTTCATATTTGGTTGATCTCAATTTGCTCATGTTAAGCTGTTGTTTTCCCCAGCCTCTCTCTGCTTTGCAGGCTCCCTTCTTGTGTCCTGTTGTCTGACCCTGTGCTGAGCTGGGTGAGTTCAAATGTTAGCCAGAAGGGAAGACTTTGTCATTTCTGCCAGATTAAGGAGTGGAATATGTTTACTGTGCAGTCAGGTGACTGCCAGAGCTGATGGAAAGGAGGGAACAAGGCACAGTGGAAAACACAGGGAGGCAGAGCAGAGGAGTAGCAGCCCTGCCCTCTTAGCAGCAGATTCTTGGATCAGATCAACTGGAATATGTAACTTGGCCACAAATCCATTCCTTCTTGTTTGTGCTGCTTCCCTCAGAGCTTGGGTACAACATGAAATGAACCTGCTGTCACTGCACCACGTGCAGGTGCTGTTCCCTCACTCCAGCTTGGCAGCAGATCCAGTAATTTAGTCACTGATCTGGTATTTTCCTTCCCTCTAAATTGTTGGGGGGTTTCTGGATGAGTAAGCTGAACTTCTTTGTGTGGGTTTTTTTTTTTAAATTTATTTGATTTTGTTTTTAACTTAAATTATTACTGTTTTTAAATTGAGTACAAGGAATGTCAAGATGAACTACAGGGGCTAAATAGGCCCGTCCCTTTGAGGGACAGCCTGCAGTTAAACTGCATTATGTGTCATTTGGATCTGCATCTTGAGTTCATCTCATTTTTTGGGACAGATCACAATGATGGCTTGATCATCAACTGAAGTGTTTAAGTAGGAATTTCTTCTGGGGGAAATGCAAATAGCCTGAGTGATGGATGATTGTTTCTTTTTAATTAAGTGCTCCAAAAGTTTCTTGTAGAATTGGGGGATTCTCTGAGGCTCTGATTCGGTGTTGGTGACTAAGTTGTGCTTTATATTGGAGCATAGAAATTGGTTTGTTTTGCTGGTGCCTGGGTGCAGATGCCCTCACTGATGTTTTAAAAGGGGAAGTGGTCTGTCTTCAGTCCAAAACCAGAACTGCCTACTGGAACCTTGCCTGTTCTGTCCTCTCCTTGTCCTGTCCCCTCCCAGTTTAGAAATCTGGACTAACTGGAACATACATAAAGCCAAGGTGCTGCTAAGTGGATCAATCTTGAAAGATTTTTAAGAACATTCAATGGAGTGAAAATTACTTTATTTTTCTGAGTAGGATGTGGGAAAGTTCATGTTTCAAAAATTAGACTGCAGGATTTGTCATGGAGCTGCCTTGCTACCACGGAAGTCAAATTATTTATTCTATATAGGATATGGGATTATTATTTTTTTTCTTGAAATGAATGTTAATGTAGGTTTTATAATTTCAGTTCTTGGTTATGTTATTCCTCAACTCTTAATTTGCATTAATAAAAAATGCAGTGCCATGCATCTCTAAAATTGTTGTGTTTTGAAAAAAGTTTAAAACCAAGATTTTATTATTTTTTTTTTAAACTGATGATTGCATTAACAAGCACATGAATGAGTTGTGCTCACCTGCTGTGTGGTCCCTCCCTCTGACCAAACCACTGGCAGGGGATCAAGTACAAAGAACGACCTCAGGCTCAGCCACAACTGGCAGGTCTGTGAGAGGAAATATGTTAGAAACTCAGCCCTTGAGCAATTCCTGTACCTGGGCCATCCTGAGAGGGATTTGGCAGCTTTGGTAAACCATACAGGTAGAAGATAAAACCAGCTGTAAGTACATTGGCAGAATGTCAGTATTCCAGCCTGGGTTTGGGTATCCATGAGTTTTTGGTCTTTGTGTTTTGTGCTTTGCTTGTGGTTTGAGGGGTTTTTTGTTTGTTGCCTTTTGGGATGGTGTTTGGGTTGTTTTTTTGGGGGTTTTTTTTTTGGTTGGTTTGGTTTTTTTTTTTTAGTTTTGGTTTTGTTTTCGTTAAAACCTATTGCCTTTGCCCTTTATTAGACAGTGAATATGACCAAAAGCTGGTTTTAGCTAACCTGTCTTAGCTGAACTGTGCTCGGCTCAAACAGCTGCAGTCCCGAAGAACTTGGAATTGTGCTTGGCTGATAAGGCCCTGAAGCCTCTGTTCGTAAAAAATCAAGGCAGTGCAACTTGTACTTCTGTTTGAAACACCACATGATACACTTCTGTGGCAGATACCATTTTTCAAGGGTTGGAGAGATTTCTGTTGTCAGTGATCTTTTATACTTTGTATTCTTTATCACAGAATGTTCTTTCTACTTCTAATCTTTGATAGGGCTAAATAAAAGTAACCCTCTGCTGAGTAATTGGAGGGCACAGTTTGCTTAAAGATGGGCTTGCTGCTTGTGCCAAGTAGTGATCAGAGCAAGGGCTGAAAGGCTCACCAGTAATAGAAGAGGGCATCATGATTCCCCAGGGTTTTATTAAAATCAGAGCCTCTCCGCAGTGTGTTACTTTTTAATGCTGAACAAGTCTGAGTGTGTTGTCAAAAAATCCTTAATCCTTCAGTACTTTGTAAATTATATTGAGAAGAATCTGAAAATCACATTTGAGCTTGTTTAACTTGCTGTTC
Source organism: Platyrinchus mystaceus (assembly GCA_035041135.1). Lineage (NCBI taxonomy): Eukaryota > Metazoa > Chordata > Aves > Passeriformes > Tyrannidae > Platyrinchus > Platyrinchus mystaceus. The sequence continues at coordinate 19,512,622 of JAWWLV010000018.1, read as the reverse complement.
AGAGGGTTTGTGTAGGGCCACAAACCACTTTGTGCTTCTCTGTAATGGTGTTGCTATTCATAGAATATTCTGTATTCCCAATTTTTCATTCCCTCTGCCTGCTGGAGGGAGATAGCAAGTTATCCAAGGTAATGGAATCCCTGAGGTAACACAGACACTGCAGGCTCTACAGCACTAGTTTGACAATGTGGTGTGTTGGAGACCTGGCTGGCTCTGTTGGATCAGCCTGGATCCTCTGGAATTCTGCAGCTTTGGCTCAGGGCTGGTTCCCGTGGTGCCCTTGGGTGCCGTGTGAGTTCAGGGCAGTGCGTGCAGCTGAGGAGGAGCTGCATCAGCTTAACCACAGCTGGTAAATCCGTGCTGATCCAGGAGGTGCTGGGTGTGTCTGCAGTGCCTGTGCCGGTGCTCTTGGCCCTGGGAATGCCCAGGCTGGGTTGGCTCAGGGCTGGCTCAAGGCCATAAAGCTCCTTGACTCGCAGCAGTATCACTTGTAGGGTGAAGCACGCCCTGAAAGATGTCAGTGTTTTTGTGGGACTGTTCCAGACTTATCAGAGCTAAGCCTGAGCTTGTTTTACAAGGGGCTTTTGCAGGTTAATGTAATGAATCACCTTTAATTTTTCTGGCTTTATAGCTGCTTAAGCTGGATGAATCAATATTGACTCACTGAGATTGTAAATCATTGAAATAATGCTTCCTGAGCATCACACAAGTCCTGTTATCAGAAGTGTGTGGCTGTGGGGAGAGCTCCCTGAGGAAAACAGTTTGCTATTTTTAAGGTTCATTTGAACAGAATGTTTTATTAAGTTATGTTGCAATTTAAAATAAAACCTGACCTCCCTTGCTAGCAGCCTTAGCAGTATATGGTTTACATAGCCACTATTGTTCTACTTAGTGAAGGGTTTGCCTATTCTTCTTTTTCTCTTCTTTTTTTTTCTTTTAATACAGATTTGAGTATCCTAAGTCAAAATGCTTCAGCAGAGAGAGCTAGAAATATTCTAGCTGTGGAGACCTCTCCTACAGACCTGGTGGGGGAACAAGCAGCTTCCCAGCCTGCACCAGTCCAAGCAGGTGCCATCAATTTCTCACTCAAACAATGGAGCACTGAACTCAAGTAAGTTGGGAATGAGGGAGAAGGAGTTATCTGGAGATGGGTGGTTGCTGGCCGAGACTGTTCCCTGCTGACAGAGGTGTGTGTATGATGGGTGGAGCGGCTTAGAAGGACGGGGGTGCTGGGGAGGATCAGTACAGTGGTATCTCTTCAAGTAAACTCTTTATTTTACTTACTGTTTGAAGGGTGTGAGTGAGAACATCATTGTGTGGCATCACTGATACCTGAAAGGGAGACTGGAGTCTTGGAAAGTGCTTCTAGGGATGGCTTTGCCCTCTGAACCCAAGAAGGGGGCTGGGAGTTTTGTATCCTCAGCTCCCTCTGCTTTTCCCTGGAGCTGCCAGTTGCAGCACTGTAGCAGTCGTGGTGTTCAGTGCATAGCAACTGTTTTTAATGATCAAAGTCAAAGCAGTATAAATCCTTACTCTTTGTTTGCTTCTTCAGATAAATGAAAGCACATGGCACAGATATGAAGTCGATGCAGTTTGAATTCCTGAGCAAATCTGTGGCAGACCCTTTCTGAACAACATCAAACCCACATAATGAGATAACTCTTCAGTAATAACTGCTTTGAGGAAAGCAGTTCTGCTGGCTTTCAGCTCTCCTGTTACAGCTTCTTTCTAAATGATTTTACACTTTGCTTTTCCCACACACATTTTCCACTTGTGCTTAAAGGCTGTTACGGTGCTGGAGCAGAGCAGCTCACAGAGCAAAGCTGTAGCTCTGGTTAAGTAGACCACATCCCTCCTGAGCTGTAAAATGTTGCTCATTTTCAGCAGCAATGCTGAGTCAAACAGATGCCTTTTAAAGCTTTCTTGTTTAGAACAGAGATCTTAGAGGTTCCAAAGTGGTATTGGTTTTGGCTTTTTTTCTGGCTCCTTTTCTGTTGTTGGTTTTGGCTCTTTTTCTGGCTCTTTTTCCCTATTTTTTTCTTCTACTGTGTAGACTGTAATTGAAGTTTAGAGAAGATGGCTTATGGCTGGATTGAGAAATATGTCAATCCTGTTACTACGTCATGTTTTAACTGATAATATTGTGTAGTTGCTTGGGTTTGTGTAGCCACTTTGCTCTGGTAGAACTTAAACTTGATCACAATAGAAGGAAAAGTACATGGAACAACTTCTGTTTGGTGAATTCCTGTATACTTGAAACAAGGGGGTTTTTGCCTTTTAAATTTTTTTCTTGATTTTTGGTGTGTTGTTGGGGTATTTTGTGTTTCTTTCTCTGAGTTGCAGATGCCATGCTGTGGGGAAGCCCAGCTGGGAGGGCAGTGCCAGGGTGAGCTGCTTTGTGCTGCACGCTTGGCGTGTCAGTGTTTCTGAGCAGAAAGGCAAGGGTGGAGCTGTGGGGTGAGGGAAATACTTCTGGTGGCAGTGGCCCAGCAGAGCCTGGAGCTCAGTAATCAGGAGTTGGCCTCCTCTGATCCTCATGGCTTGAAGTCCTTGCAGGTCTTGGGAGTGAATGTGTGGTTCTCTCCCAGCTCAGAATATCCTGTGACTCTGTGTAAGAATCTGTGGTTCTGTGTAAGAAGCTCTCCCACTGCAGCTCTTTGATGCTGAGTGCCACCAGCCAGCAGGTCGTGAGCGCTTAAACTCCTGTATCCAGTAAGATAAATTTGTTTGGAGACTTGAGTCTGGAGCAGTTTTCATGAGAAAGGTTTTCTTTTTCAGCTTAGGTTTGGTTAGGAACCAGTGAATTTTCCTTTTAAAGGCTGTCCTCAGCTGCTGCAGAGAGAGCGGAGGGCAAGTATAATCCTAATTTTGATTGATTTTGCGTAGATAATGATCATTTTTACATGCTTCTCCTGAAGTGAATGATGCCCAATCAGTAATCCAATCAGTAATCAGTAATTACTCTTCAGTAATGGTGCAGGGCTCCTCCAGCCTTTCCTATTGCACAGCTTTGGTTTGTGCTCAAACCACTCTGAACAGAATTCCTGTGGGAAAAGTATGTAAGTCTTGTATTTTAACATGTGTGGCCTCATTTGTCACTTCTTGATTGACAAGAGATGTTTTAAAGCCTTGTTCTTCCTCCTGAGCACATTTAGGGGGTGTCTGACAGAGAAGCTGCTGCTGTCATAGCTGTGTTTGCATCCCAGGCATGGGAAGAAAAATGAAGAATATGTCTTGAAGTTAAGCTGTGTGTATATTTGCAGTAACTAAAGTTGCAACATGCTTTTCTGCTTTTCAGAATATATTTTCAAGTACTAGTTGACATATACAGACATTTAGGCCTGAGTTTTTTTAATCTTCCTGCTCTCAGCTACTTATATCTCTTATTTATGCAGAATGTAGACTTGGAAACATACTGAATTCTAGTAACCTCAAGTTATATAACCATAAAAATGTGACTTAAACCCCAAACATTTAAAAATAGTGAATCATTAGATCATATGATCAACTCTTGGGTAGTTTATATGTTTGTACTGGTCATAATGTGCTTAGGAAAATAAATATTGTTTTCAAATTTAACTATCTGGTCTTTCAGTCTCATTTTAATCTAATAGAAAGCAATGAAGCAGTGCCACTTGAGTGCCCTGAACAAACCTCTGCAAAAGCTTTGCAAAGTAGAGCATCAGCTGTGATTTTTCATGGGCTCAGCGGCAGTTTTTTGAGAAGCTTTTCCAGAAGTCACTTGACTTCTTGTTCTTTGTGTTTTTTTCCAAGCCTTAGAAGGTGGTGTTCAGACAGGCTTTAAATCCCCAAGAGCAGAGCAGGGGGCTGTGGAGGTGCCTGGTAAGAGTCAGCCACTGTTCCCAGGACAGATAGAGAGATGGCAGGTGACACTTGTTGATTTTGAGTGCCCTGGGAAATGTGTCAATCACTGCCCAATTTGATCTGTTTAGTTTCCCTGGAAGGTCTGAAAAACAAAATGAGGCTTCTTGCCCTTGACAGAAACTGTGGTTCTTTCTGGGAGAAAATGAAAGTGTGGCATAAATCAGTCTTTGCCAAGTTTGTAAATTGATTGCTGGAATGGTTTTATTAAAAACCTTTAGGGTTATTTTTAATTTGCACTCAAATATTTTTCGGTTCATCAGATTATAAAAACCTTGCACTGAGTAATGATTAGCTTAAGAGTTCATGTTGATCAGGTGTTAAATCTCTTGTGAAGCTCAAAGACTGGCTTGGATCATCACATCATCTTGCAAGTGTAATATGGTTTACCTTCTGCTTGAGATCTGAAAAGTAAGAAGAGAGAATGTGGCTCAGTGAGTGAGAGCATCTTTGTGGGCTTGCACAGACTGCAGAGAAAATGCTGAGATACCAAACACAATTCCAGTTTTATACCTGAGATGTTAAAATTCCTGTGGATTGACGTAGAATCTGCTTGTCTAGTTGGACAATCTACAATACTGGGCTGTGCTAATAGTCATGGACATAAGAGTGGACATTTCTGATTGTAGAGGAAGTTGGGTAAGGTCAGCTCATCCTGCTGGGAAACCTATTCATGGAATTATACATTCATGGAATTATCTGGCTGGAATTCAGAGGATGCCTCCAAAATGTTCTTGCAGATAATTGGCCACATTCCACCTTAGGACAGGAAAACTGCTCAGGAGTCTGTCATCAGTGATTCAGCCACAGCAGGTCTCTTGGGTGATCCCAAGTTTTGCATTAACCCAGGATGTGGAACTATAACATACATGTTTGGCCTGCATGCTGTTCAGTTTACTGCCTGGCAGTTCCCCTAAAATTCTAAGCTACAATAACTGATCAGTAAGGAGATGCTGCTTGTAAATCCTAATTTTTTGGACTTCACCACTGCCAAAACAGAGGGGGATACAAAAGACTGTAGTGGTCTCCTAGAAATTAATATCCCATTAAAGCAAAATAATTCTTCTGTTCTTGAAAGCTGTTGATGGCAGGTGCTGTTTGGTAGGATATGCTTTGTTTTCTTTGAGCTTTTATTTGGTGTTGGTTTGTTTGGTGTGTGTTTTAGCTTATTTTTACTTTGCACTGTGTGACCTGTAGTGCTTGTCTTGCGAAGCCCTTTATAGAATGAATGCAAAATGCAGAAATCCTGTTGTTTTTCTCCAGAAATTCCATGTCTTCTCTAAGGAAAGGAAACAACGAGAACCGCAGGAGCGTGTTTTACACCACCGAGGAGTGGGAACTGCTGGATCCAACCCCCAAAGACTTGGAGGACTCCATGGCTCTGGAAGAGAAGAGGAAACACCTGGCAGAAGGAAGCAAAGGTAGAAGTGGGAGGAAGGAAGGGGGGAGCATTTGCCTTCTTTAGTATAATGTGCTGTGTTGTGTCTGTCTCTAGGAAATAGTGGAAGCTTATCTTTTCACAAACCACATCCAGAGCTCTGGAAATGATTTTTAAAAAACTAATTCCTTATGATGTGTTTGGAATCTTCTGCCATTGAAATACAATAGAATAAGGACAAAGCCTTGTCATCCACTGTTCTGTTTTCTTGAGCATGTTATTGGCTTTAGTTCTGTCACTTGACTTGCAGAGTTAGGAGATGAAGGGAAATGCTGAGGCTTTAATTACTCAGTGGAGTGTCACTCCCTGAAGCAGAATTGCCTTTAAACTCTGTATAAGAGTATAGGTGTTACATTGTCTTGCTTCTGAAATGGGGAAAAAGGAGGGGATGCACATGCAGTGATAGCTCATCTGTGAGTTGTAACTGGGTCTCACATGTGACCAGTGTCTGCAATAACCTCGTGAAGATGTTTCTACAGCTCCTTAAGAGCACTTCAGCTGTAATCCAAGTGACTTGATCTGTTAGAAAACATCCTTCTCCCTGAGCACTGCTGTGGTGATGTAAATGAAGGTGAATTGTTACCCCAGTGCCTCTTCCAGGAGCAGTGGGCTGTGATATCAGGGATGGGTTTGCTTTGACCACTTTGGAGCTGTTAATTACTTGAAGCAAAGTTTACTTTGCCATAATTAGGAATGCCTTTTATTTTGTGTAATAAATTAGTACTTGGGAAGTAAGACACAAAGACAATTTTACAATTCATGAGCCAAGTCTTTTGTCTGGGAGGGGAGGAGACTTTGAGCTCTCTACTTTTCCCACCAAAGGAAGCAACTTGGAAAATGAGGCATGTTTAACTCCATTGTATTGGGTGGTTTAGAGGCTGCTCAGAGTCCGATGTTAATGAGTATATTTTTTAAAGGAGATCTGAATGCTTTGAAATGTCTTTTTACTAAGTGAACCCAACTAGAAGAAATTGTTTTATGCAGGACTGACTAGTTCAGCTTTTCCATTTGATTTTGGCCGCATTCCACACAAAGCAAGGCGCCCCTTGCTGAAGGACATGATCGGATCAGGCAAGAACCGCACCAGCAGCGACTCCTCTCTGACAGAGTGGTGCTCTGGCAATGGCAACAAACTGGTCTCTGAGCTGCAGCTGAAGTATCAAAGCCAGCAGGAAGAGCTGGAGAAGCTGAAGAAAGATCTTTTGAGCCAAAAGGTAATTAAGCCTTCTGGCAAAGTGCCTGAAGCAGATGGATCTGGCAGGTAATGGTGGGTTTAACCTTTCTGGCCATCGTACTGCAAGAGCTGGTTGGTTGGTGTAAAATGATGGTGCTAAACAAACTTTGGTACACAGAGAGTCTTGAGACAAGAAGGACCATTTTTACATCTCTTGAAGATGAGATGCCTGAACAAAATGCTCATTTGCACAGTGTTCATTACCTTGGTTTATGTACCTTCCTTATTCTCTGAAGTTACTTTGTTCAGTGTCTGCCAGAATCCGAGCAGATAGTCACAGCTTCTTTTTCCGTTAGTACTTATAATTCCTGAGAAACTTATCCTTTCAGGTTCTCTGTGTTTGTTTTTTGAGTCTCTCAGTGCTAGAGAGAGTTTGGGGAATGGGCCTGACTTCCCTCTACCCTAACTGCATCATCAGGAGGGGTTTTGTAAAGGATAGCCCCAACCATAATCATATACAAAACATGCATATAGTACTGCACTCTCATAGTGTTCATGGTTGTATGCCTCATAACTCCAATTTATTCAATACTTTGCTTTATCTACAAGAATTTCTACTCATTTTAAGAAGAATAATTTTTTGGGTCTTCTGTGGAGCTGCTGTTCCTGCTATTTGTATTTTCTGTTGTGTGAGATGGTCAAAGGGAATCCAAAGAGAGAATGTGAGCCCCATGTTCATAGTCATTTTAGGAGTTATCTTTCCAGGAGTACATTTGAGCTTCTGAGAAATCTCACTGGGCCAGTGCCACACTGTGTTCACAGTTGCTTCTGTTTTAATACGAAGACAAAGAAAAATGGTGTCTTAGGCAGCTGCTTGTGTGTCAAGACTTTCTGAACAGCCCTCTCAAGACCTCCTTTTTGGCAAAGCAGCATGAATTGTTTCCTGCTCTTATTTTCTCTGCATCTGTTAGAGAAGAGCTGTTAGTTACTTTGCCTTTTCCATTCTGGAATATTCCCCTGTTAACCTTTGGGGCTTAAGCCCTCTCCCTGTTCATCTCCCCACAACAGGGCTGCTTGCAAGTCAGGCTTTTTTCAGCTTCCAAGTAACTGCTGGGCCACAGCTGTCCACTACTTTTCCTTAGCCTGTTGGAGCCTTATAGGCAGGATCCTTAGCTCAGTGAAAGACATTTAAACCCTCTGTGTAGGTCAGTTACTGTAAGGTGTAAATTTGCTAGAAATCATTTCATGTAAGTGTTTCCTTTTTTCCTTAAAACACCAGCCTGAGGTCTCTTAAAAGCTGATTCAGATTAAAACCCCATTCCAGAGCTTTCTTTTGTTTGATGTTAACTTTCTAAGTTATAAGACTTAGAAACTTAAAATTTCACGGCCTTATTTCTTTTAATTCTCAGGAACTTGTCCGACTCCTGCAGCAAACAGTCCGGTCCTCCCAGTATGACAAATACTTTGCCAGCCGCCTCTGTGAGGGGGTTCCCAAAGACAAATTAGAGCTGTTGCACCAAAAAGATGACCAGATTTTGGGTCTCAACAACCAGCTTGAGAAGTTAAATCTGGAAAAAGACAGCCTCCAGCAGGAAGTGAAAAACCTGAAATGCAAAGTCGGAGAACTCAATGAGCAGCTGGGTATGTTGATGGAAACTATTCAAGCTAAAGATGAGGTGATCATGAAACTCTCCCGGCAGCTCAGTGAATGTGAGGACAGTTCATCTTCTCCAAGTGGAGCAGTAAATTCTCCCACGGCCACCTGTGCTAATAAGGACCTACAGGAACTGGACAGACTAAAAGTAAGAGCAATGTCTCTGTCTCAATGCATAGGGGACTCTGTACTGCTTGTGAAAGTACCTTCAGGCTGCTGTGCTGTTTGAGGTCACTACAGTAGCTCCCCAAGACACTCCTCAGCTAAGGTTTTCTCTGCTTAGCACCCCCACTTTGAATGTCTGTGACAATCTCCCAAAATTCCTCTCCTTTGGGCTGCTCTGTACACCTGTAGTGCAGGGCCCTGGGCTTCCAATGAATTGATCATTGCTGGGGAGCAGCAGGGATGTGAGAAATAATCAAAGGAGCAGGAAAAAGTGAGTGCAAGAGAGGAAAACATCAGCATGGGGGAAAACAAACAGAGCTTGCTTTTTAAAAGATTTTCAGTATCAAAACTGAGGCAACAAAGCATGTGGAATGGCAAAGGAGACAAAAAGGGAGGAGTTTAAGAACCTGTTTTACTAATGCTCCTACAGATCTTATTAAGGCTTTTTTTTTTAACCTCAGTGAATGTGTCACAAGTTCTTAATGGAGTCACTGAAGTTACCACTTTGATCTAAACATGCCTTTTTTTGCCTTTGGATAAATGTTGTATTCCAAATCGATTAACATTCCAAGGAATTTGGAATACAAGTAAGTAATTTAAAATAAGCATTAACTTCCATCATTTTCTTTCCTATATCAGACTCTGGTAAGTTTTAAAACTGATAAATGCTATTAGTAGCTGCTGTTTTTGTGTTCTAAGGTGTGCTTTCTCTGGCAGGCATTTGCTGTTTGTAAAATATTTTTATTAAAAATCCAGTTTGCTTTTTTTTTTCTTCTTTTTAATCAACAGGACAATCTTCAGGGTTATAAGACCCAGAATAAATTTTTAAATAAGGAGATTTTGGAACTTTCTGCTCTACGAAGAAACGCAGAAGCAAGAGAGAGAGAATGGCAAGCAAAGGTCAGACTAACACAGCATGTTCTCACTTTGAAAATGTCTAAAATGTTTTCAAAATTCCAGCTGTAAATCTACCCAGGAAGTGGAACAAGTTAAAAATCCCCCTTAACTCAGTCCTTACAGGCCAATCTTTCTGCATGGATTCTTGAAAGAAGTAATTTGCCTTAAAATCGCGTGACCCGGTGCAAGTTCCTTGTAACTTCTGAACACAGGCATATCTATTTCTCTGAAAATGTTATTTCCTCAGAATTTAGGCTGGAATGATTTTTTTTGGACCGTGTCAGTGACAGGATGTGCAAGGATTTGAGCAGAGCTTTCTCCTGAGCACGAAGGGGGACTGTGGTATGGTGAATGTAACTTTGGGAGCGTGTTCCTGTAGAGGTGAACTTGAGTGTAGAGATGTTGCAGGTAAATAATGAATATTTCCATTGCCTGGGGCTGGGACAATGCACACACCTGCAGTGATGGCTTGGTAGGCTTTGCCTCTGGTTTTTTGGAAGCAAAGCACACAGTGGCCAGGTTTAAATGCTGCATTTTTGGTGTGGAGGTGTGTGTTTACAGCTCCTACATGCTGTTGCCTAACTCATGTCTTTAAAATGGCATTTGAGGTGTTCTTGTTTCAGCATGCACAGACTGAAGCTGTTATTTGAAAAGCACAAAATGGTTGAGTTGTATTTTATAGAGTGTAGTGATAATTAAAGCTGGCTCAGGTTTTCCATGTGCAAAAAAGTACATCTGGTGGAAAACATCAGCTCTGCTTTGCTGCCTTATGTTTGCTGGTGCTACACAAATGGGAAAGTCAAGCTGCCTGTTCCTGACTTACAGGTTTCTGAGCAACATAAACCAGTAGAATAACACTGAACCAGATTTTAAAAGAAGTGTAGCACAAAGTGAAGTGTCTGAAGACTCATAATATATTGTTTTCTGCAGTACACCAGCTTGGAGGCCAAACTCTGCCAGATTGAAAGTAAATACTTGATCTTGCTTCAAGAAATGAAAACTCCTGTTTGTTCTGAGGAGCAGAGTCCTGCTCGTGAGGTCATCACACAGTTACTGGAAGATGCCTTGAAAGCAGAAACCAGTGAACAGCCAGAACAGGCCTTTTTCAAACCACACCTGGTCAGGTAATCGGTCCTGTTAAAATAAAAGTATGTGTGCCTTGGTCAGTGAAAGTCTCTGGTGTCGGGAGTGCAACTGCCAGAGAATCTCCTGAATGGTCAGACTGGGAAGTTCCCTTAACACATTTATAGGTTTACTGAGATGAAACTTAGACTTAAATGTTGCCATTTGCTGAAGGTGAGTTACTGAAGAGATGGGTTCATTTGAACTTGACCCTGTTCTTAAATTGCTTAATTTGTGTGGTAATATATACTGGAATATGGGCACCAAGTCTTTTATAGATGGAATTGTGAAAGTAACTACTAAATAAAAGATATATTTCAGGTAAGTGTGTAATAACTGTTAAAACTTGAGAACTACAGAGAGTGGATTTGGAGTGACTTTGATGGGAACGTGGGAGTTTCAGGGCTGATGTAAAACCTCTTTTTTTTCCCATTGCAGTGAATATGATATATATGGGTTTCAGACAGTCCCAGAGGATGATGATGAGGAGAAACTGGTAGCAAAATCACGAGCTTTGGACCTGAGGTCGCTTTCCCTCAGTGAAAATCGGGAGATCTCAGCTGGAGTCAAATGGGAGAACTACCTTGCCAGCACCATGAACAGGGAGATGATGCGCTGTGTGGAACTGAAGAACCTCATCCGCTCTGGAATTCCGCATGAGCACCGCTCCAAGATCTGGAAGTGGTGTGTCAACCTCCACGTTAAAAAGTTCAAGGACAGCACAGTACCTGGGTACTTCCAATCCTTGCTTCAAAATGCTCTGGAGAAACAAAATCCTGCATCCAAACAGATCGAGTTGGATCTCTTGAGGACTTTGCCCAACAACAAACATTATTCCTCCCCGACATCTGAAGGGATCCAGAAGCTGCGGAATGTGCTGCTGGCATTTTCCTGGAGAAATCCTGATATAGGGTATTGCCAAGGGCTCAACAGGTGAGATATTGCTAAGCTTGAGTAATGAGCCTTTCAAATCACAAACGTAGCAACATGCTTTGGAATGGAGGTTTGCCTTATGGGCTCTGTGCTCATCATTTACAGTGTTTTAATAAACAAGTAACTAGCACATTTCTTAAAGCAATTAAAAAACCCAGCTGACCTGGATAGTGAATTCTGTAAAATCAACTTGGCAAAAAACCTGGAGCTGGAATTAACTCACATAAGAAATGGGCTACTCAAATGTAGTTTTACATCGACTTCATGTCAGTTGTGGGGGATTGAGCTGCTTTTGGGTGCAAGAATTTTTTTGGTTTTTTTTTTCTTAAAACAAGCAGAAATAAATGCTTGAAAGCTTTTTTTTATATTGTTAAGGCCACAAATTTCAGCATTTCACTCTGAATGTCTTCCATCAGAACAGCAGAATTTAAAGGTGATTCTCATGTTACAGTGCTAAGAAAAATTCTAATTCATTGCAATTGGCCTTGGCCAAAATAGTTTTGCTACTTGGAGACCTGTAGTAAGAGAAGGTGTTCCTTGAAGCAGGTGTGTTAGTCTAACACACCTTGCCTGGGTAAAAGCTAATTGGATACATGCTCCATGCTTTAGTCCCCTTAAGCTTTCAAGTGTGCTCATGTTAAGCAGTTCATGTTGTTTCCTGTATTAGATAGGCAGGTTCATGTGAATTT
>JAWWLV010000018.1:19459890-19500568 GCA_035041135.1 Platyrinchus mystaceus | reverse complement strand
TTGGCCAAAATAGTTTTGCTACTTGGAGACCTGTAGTAAGAGAAGGTGTTCCTTGAAGCAGGTGTGTTAGTCTAACATACCTTGCCTAGGTAAAAGCTAATTGGATACATGCTCCTTAAGCTTTCAAGTGTGCTCATGTTAAGCAGTTCATGTTGTTTCCTGTATTAGATAGGCAGGTTCATGTGAATTTTACTGTATAAAAGATGTAACTTTTTACCCCTTGGTGTGTTTGATTTGTGGAAACCTCCACCTTACACCCTGCGCAGAATAAACAATGTCTCCTTTCTAATCTAGACTCTCTGTTCAGAGAGCTAAAATCAGCAGCACCAACACTTCCAAGAAATTCTTAGAACAAGTTCAGCCTTTAAATTATCTTAGGGCTTTTTATTTTCGTTAAAAGATGATGGTGTTGTTTATGTTTATCTTAAGGGAGATAAAGAAAATGTGCTAGAAAGGATTTCTCTAATCTTGAAGCAACTTTGTATGTAATTCAAAAGCCATCTGTTCTTTCTTCTCTTCAATAAGAAAAGACAAAAGTCTGGGAATCAAGTATTATATTTAGGATTTGGAAGCTTCCCATTATTTTGTCTTAGTTCCTGGGAAAATGGCTTCTAGAAAATCACTTAGCTCTTCCCTTTATCTGATTTCTTATTTAGCTGAATAAAAGCACTTGGTGTGGCTGAGAAGTCCCCATCTGAAACTTCAGTAACAATTTTGCTGTTTAGTGCTCTCCTGTTAATACATTTATCTCTGCTTTAATTTTTTTTAATAATTTTTTTTATTAATTACTTCATTGTAATGGCTCAATATAGTTTGTGATGCTATAACAATCTTTTTCTTCAAATAAACCCTATTTTCAGGTTGGTAGCAATTGCACTTCTGTACTTGGAGCAGGAAGATGCTTTTTGGTGTCTGGTAACAATAGTGGAAGTTTTCATGCCTCGTGATTATTACACTAAGACACTGCTGGGATCCCAGGTATGTGCTCTGCTCCTGGGAACTGCAGCCACACAAAAGCTTTCCTTTTTGGGGGGGTGTTGAGTTGACAGGGGTGGGGTCCAGGCACCAGGGCGCTTGTTTGGACAAGGGCTTGACACTGAAATAATTGTTCAGTGGCCTGCTTGGAGCTCCAGCCTTCCCCCCCTTCTCATTACTGACTCACAGCACTGAGTGGATTTATCCTTTCTTTCCTCAGATCTGGGGGATGGTGGTTATGGGCTCTGAGGGAGCATTTTGCAGTCCGGGGAGCAGTCTGTGCTTGGCACTGCTCTGCTTCCAGGTGCTGCCCTGTACAGGCTGCCTCCTGCAACTCATTCTGTGCAGCAGTGCAGCCCTGGTGACCTGTCACACACACAGGCTCTGTGTGTGAGGAGCCTGTGGGCTGACACTGTGCCAGCAAGGGGGGTGTGAATTGGGATGGCTCTGGGTGGTTTGGGTGGATAGAGCCTGGAAGTGTTACCTGGACACTCCTGTGTTTCCTGGTTACCTCTTGAAAAACTTGCCCTTACAGGCTGGTGACAGCCCTGCTTTGGATGATTGTTGGAAAATGAGGAGCAATAATAACCTGTTTGTCATCTGCTCAGGTCGATCAGCGGGTGTTCAAGGACTTGATGAGTGAGAAGCTCCCCCGCCTTCATGCTCACTTTGAGCAGTACAAAGTGGATTACACCCTTATCACTTTCAACTGGTTCCTGGTGGTGTTTGTGGACAGCGTGGTCAGCGACATCCTTTTCAAAATCTGGGACTCCTTCCTGTATGAGGGACCAAAGGTGAGCTGAAGAAGCTGAGGTTGCTCATGTGTTACCTGAGAAAAAACACTCTGCTGTTATGAGTGCAGGGGGAGGAAGGTGGTTTCACAAGAATCCTGTCACTTAAAATCACTGGTAGGGAAAAAAAACAAAGGAGGAAATGTGCATAAATAACCAGTCAAAGCATTTTCCATTTTATCTGTGCTCTGCAAGTTAAGGGGTTTAGTTACATGGAAGAATTTCAAATGCAAATATTTTCCCTTTGCCACCACCTTTTTTTTCCCTTTGAAAAATAGAAGTCCAGGCAGTGCTGCTTATTCCTGTGTGCAGCTGTCAATCTGTTTCGAGTAATTATATCAAGATGAGAGTTACTCTTGTAAAGAAGGAAGATGAGGTGATGGAGGCAGGAGTTAGAAGTATTGAAAAGATGTAAAAATTGCTTGTAACCAAGAGCTGATTTTTAGCTCTTCTCTGCAGCAAATATTTGTTTTATCTGTGCAGACATTTAAAGCACAAATGACAAACAATGACTCTCTGTCATAAATTAAGGGGGGATTTGAAAGAGTTTTCATTCTTCTAAAATTGCAGTGAAATAAAATCAGTGCAGCAAAAAGAAGTCCTTGGTTGCAAACACTAAAGTAGATTTTGTCAGCAGCTGGAGAGAACAGGTGAGTTATAATATCAGACAAAACCTGTGTGAGCTGATTTCTTGCTGGCCTTGGTTGGGCATTGGAGCACAGAGTGGTTGGGTGTTCAGTCACATCAGTTTTTTTTTTTTGTGAATGCAGCCAGGTACAGACTGGCAAAGTTGAGAACTTACCAAAACCTTTTTGGAGGGAAGGGAAGCTTCTAGCTCATGCCAATGGTGATGGACAAACTGGTATCAGGAATTCCTTCAGCATCAGTTCCCCAATGTGTTGGGAAGATTCAAGGCCTTGGAAAACAACCTGTTGAAAAATCAAAACTTTAAATTTATGTGTGAAGTAACTTCATAAATGCATTGGATAGGCCCAGCAGTCTGGTGCTACAGCTAAAAATGTCCAAGAATTGGAATCTCTCAACTGAGCCTTGTGTTCTGGGTTGGGTCTGCAGGACACCTGGCCTTGGGTACAGCCACAACAGAAGTATTTGGCAGCTTTTGGAAGCGGGGGCTGGGCCAGGGAAGGGGGGGATGGAGGGAGGTGTGATTAGAGAGCTCGCATGCAGCCTCTGTGAGAGCAACCTTGGAGTTTATCAAGAGGATAATGAGAGCTGGTGCGTTCTGTACTCACAAATCCCAAATACTGTGTGTTTTACCAGGTAATATTCCGATTTGCCCTGGCACTTTTTAAATACCAAGAAGAGGAAATCCTAAAGCTGCAGGATTCCATGTCTATTTTCAAGTACCTTCGCTACTTCACACGCAATATACTCGATGCCAGGTGGGGAACTCGCACTCCGTGGCACTGGAAGACTTGTAGTGGGGCATGGGAGAAGTGGGGGGGGTTGCTCTGGTTTTATCTATATCCTAAATCAGCTATAAAGCAACTGGGGATGCATCTGAATGCCAAGGTTTGTGGTGAGCACTTTCATCTGCCAGAAGGGATGGGTGTTGAACTGGTGCTTGGGAGGTGTGATGAGGTTTCCTGGTTTGGCCGTAGTGCCGTGGAAGCAACACTTGAGGATTTCGGCCACAGGTGAAGTCTCCCCCTGCACTGCAGGTACAATTTCAGTGAACAAAATGTTTTATGGTAAAGAAAACCACATCCTGGCTCAGGTGTTAAAAATGTGAGCCTTGTCCTCTAAGGCTTAGATCTCCTGTGCATCATTTAGTGTATAGGCTACTGCCACTGGCTCCAGCTGATTCTGAGGTACACTTGGAAACAGAGAATAAACACCAGTTAGATACTCTTCTGTTCTTCAGTCCTTGCAGAGGACTTAGAGTTTGCAAATTGGGGCCTAGTGTTTTTAGGTTCCTGGTTTCAAGACTGTAGAGCAGCAGATAATTCTTTAAAAGTCATGTTGGGATTGGTTTAATGTCTGAAAACATTCAGCACATATATTGAAGCTCACTGATTTTTCAGTTTAGTGCAAAATCATATATTGAAATCTGAGGTGGTTTTTTTACTGTAATAAATTCCACATAAACTTAGGCTTATACTTTGAATCCTGCTGGAAGAGCTGTTTTAATATTTTTACTTCCTGTGTTTGTTTTGACTGGGGAGAAGTTAAAACTCAGTAATCTTACTCTATGCTTGAAAAGGATTGCTGGGACTGATGCAGAGAGACAAAAATTAAATCTTTTTGGTTTTACCTAATTTGAACAAAATTTTGATATTTAATCAGAGGTGAAGATTTCGGTTTCCATTCCTTTTCTGCTTCTGGAAATGATGTCTTGGTTCTCCTGTCTAAACTTGCTGGTGCTGAAATAACCTATTTTAAAGGCTTCTGATATTGCTGAAAGACACCTCATTTTGCTGTTAAGGAAATGAGCTGATGGGGTGTCAGTGGCAGATGGGGAGTTCAAGTGAGGACAGCATTCAGTGCATCAAAGATATTTACAATACAAATATGCTCTGTAAGCCTCTGCTTTTCTTAAGGGTTTAAAAGTGGGAGCTGCAAGTAGTGGTGCAGTGCCACCTAGGGAATAAGGATTTGCTGGGACTGACAGGACGTGATTCAAACTGCCTGGTTTCTTATATTTTTTATGTTTGTACAAGTTTTACAGCATCAAAATTTGCACAGTACAAAAGCAAGTAGAATGCTGTCTTTATGGACCATAAGTCATGTTGTAGAGGAAAAATTCAGAATTTTTTTTAAATAGAATTCACAGGTGTCCTGAATGGGTTAAAAATCATTTTGCAGAGAGGTTTTTAAATTCAAACTCTCTAGTAGAGAAAAGTATCTACAAACGTGCAGGAGTATACTCTGGGCTGTGGGGTGTCATGGTTAGGTTTTTCTACAGATCCAAGTTGTGTTCCATGGCATGTTGTGCACAGGTGGAGAAGCTGTTGGGAGTATATTCTGTGTAGAAATAGCAGGAAATCATTCTTGTTCACTCAAAAATACAAAACTAGCCTTAAATAAATTGTCCAAATATGTTTTCTTAATGTTTGGGTTCATCTGATAATTCAAGTAGAATAAATTCAATACTCCAGTTCCCCCTTTTTCCTTAGTAAACAGTGAGATATTTTTAGGTGTAGATCAGCAACAGTGATGTAGTGAACTCTGTCTTTGGGCTGCTTAGACAGATCAGTTGCTGGGTGTGCTGTGACTGAAGGATGTGATGCAGCAGCACTCTGGGAGGGTGCTGGATCCTCTGAGGTGCTTTGCTGTGCCCTGATGAGATCTCTGTGCTCCAGCAGCAGCAGCCCAGAGCTTCCTCACTAGATCAGTTTGGCTTGGACATGTTGTGTGTTCTCCTGCTCTGCATCGGTGTTATCCCAGGTCTCCTCCTTGTCAGGTTGTCTTGCTTAACTGGAGAGCTGACTGGCTTGGTATTGAAGGGGCTTCAGTGGGTTATGTGGGGGAAGTTATCCAACCTACAGTGGGGTAGGATGTACCAAGTGTTGAGTGGAGCCAGGGAAGCTCTGATTGTCCCAGCTCGTGTCTTCTGCCCGGTGCTGTCAAGGCTGCGATCTCTGTAGCGTTACACAGAGTTTGCAGGTGGCTCTGTGAACTCCTGAGCATTTGATAATGCTTCATCATTTGAAATAACCTTAAAACTGAGTGCCAGAAATTTCTGGCAATGCTGATAACATTGTGTGAGAGAGCAGAGATACGACATACCATAAGAATTGATACGGGTGAAGTTCAAAACTGATTTTAAAAAGCACCAAATATGAATGATTGTCTTCTAACGCTGTGTAACCTTGCAGGAAGCTGACTGCTATTGCCTTTGGAGACCTGAATCCCTTTCCCTTACGGCAGATCAGGAACAGGAGGACCTACCACCTGGAGAAAGTGCGTCTGGAGCTCACAGAGCTCGAGGCCATCCGCGAGGATTTCCTGCGGGAGCGGGAGACGTGTGTGGAGAAAAGGGACCTCATCAGTGATGATGAGGAGGACAGCTGAGACTGCCACCAGAAACTGTCCTTTGAGAGCGAGACCAAAACCCTTTATTCCCCCTGTCAAACAGAATGTAAACGAGTTGCTTTTGGAAATATGCAGGACAGATTTCCAAACCCCAGCACTTTCAGCAGCAGCGCTTTGTGTGAGGCCAAACACTTGTGTTTACATTGATGTTCATGGAGTCCTTTGTAGAGCACTTAATACCTGTCTCAGTTCAGGCAATCAGCTGAACTGGCAGTTGTTTTCCCCTAGTGCACCCTCAATGTCTGGATGTGAAACCTGAGTGAGAGAAGTCCCTGATCTGTTTACTGCACTCATTGCTGTTCTGTGTGGTTTTGGTGTAATCATGTTTTCTGTAGTGCAGGTTCAGTGTGAGAGGACATCATATTTCTTGGTCTCAGATTGGCTCAGTTTAGCTATTCCTGAGGTCCTGAACTAGAAAAGTATGGAGTGAAGCACGGGAAGAACTCTTACATTCCTTTGTCTTTTCCTGAAGTGACATGAAATGGATCTCCAAACAGAACACTTGAATACTTGTTCTCTAAAGCAAAGCTAAAACAAGTAACCTGTTTGGCACTGAAATGTTCAGTGTTACTGAAACAGTGATATCAAACATTTATGCTTTTCAGGGCAGCTGTGTTGATAAAGAGTCTCATTAATGCAAAGGGGTCTACAGATCAAATTCTGTTTAGTGCATTTTATTTCTATTCACTTTTTTAATTGCAATGTTTCAAAAAAAGGTCACAACCAAACTTCAGATATTGTGGAAGAATGGAGCTTGTCACAGGAGTACCATGCTTTAGTAGGTAATTATTTGTGTATCTCTTGAAGGCTTCTTTTGTTATGGTTTGTTTTGTCTTTTTTTTTTTTTAAATACTTCTTCCCATTTAGGACTTAAGGTGAAGTCTTGCTCTTCAAGAAGAAACGTGGTGTTCTTTTTGCATGAATGCAGACCTGTTGTACAGTAATGGTGGCTGTTATCAGTCAGTCAGAGGAGCTGAAAGGTCATGAACTGAAGATCCTTTTCCACCAGAAAAATGCAATATTCTCTCCTGTGCTCAGCTTTACTGTGGCTGTTGGATGCACATCCTGCAAGACAGCTGGAAGGAGACACGTGGGGGTTGAGCTGGAGTGTTTCTGCTGTGACCGGAGGCTGCTCTTTCTCATTTCATGACTAGAAGTTCTGAGGTTCAGAGGATGGGGAGGGTTTCCTTCTTGCTGGCTGCTCTCTGGACTTTGCAATGTTTTTGCTTGAACTGTTGGATCTTCAGGCTGTTGGATTGACTTAAAAGTTGTGTCATGGTAAATTCAGGACTCAGATACTAGGCAGCAAATCACTGAGCTCTGGGGAAGTGGTTAATTGGCACAAAACCATAACCAGTAATTGGGAAGAGTCAAGTGCATCCAGCTTTTATTTCTTGTTGTTTGTTTTGTTTTTCTGAGATGTAGCTAGTGCTTTATTGGGTATAATCATGTAATCATTTATAAACTTAAGTGTGTGCGGAGAGAAATCCTGCTTTTGTTTCACAGCACTTTTTTATTTTATTTTATTTTAGAGAATTTAGTTGTAGCCTTCTCCAAGTAAGCATATTATAAGTTAGTTTATCTGGAAGGGAACTATTTAATCAGAGGTGAAGTTGTAACTTAGAGGACTACTTTTGATACAAAATATGCTTCCTATATGACACAATTTTTGCTTAGCCAGCAAATTGTTGTCAATGAGGGACCCATGGTGTGATCATCTTGATTTGTATGTTCTTTGTCTTCTAAAATGTTCCCTGCCTTGTCTATTGTAAGTAGTAGTTTTGGGGTTTTTTTAAATTCCCTAGTTACTCTGGGTTATGTAATGGCATTTGTTAGGCAGGGTTTTGATATTATTGCATGTACTGTATTCTTTTTCTACTTACAATCAGTATTTGAATACAAAAACGGGATCAGGTTTTCTAATTTTCTAATTATGCTGTCTTGGTTTTGAAAGAGCTGGTCTCTCAATCAGTCTGTCATGTTGGCTTTTTCTTGTTTGCTTTAATGTTTTCAGGTGTTAAAGTTGTTGGGTTTTTTTCTAAGCTGAAGATCTTTCTTTCAGTGGCCACTATTGAGATACTAAGGTGAAGAACTTAAAGTATGTACCTACCCCATTTTTACAATCTGTTATTCTTTGGGTTTGAGTCCTCACTGTGAACTAGTCCTCTGACTTTAGCAGATGTTTCCAGACTGATTCCATTGAAGCCTTTAGGTTGTGAAGATAAAACTAGCCGTAGGGCAACTGTTCAGGAAGTTCTCAGCTGAGAAAACAGGACCTGCAACGTTATATGACCACTTTGGTTACAGGTGTGCTGGTGGTTAACTTTGTGTGTGCCTGTGTTGTGTGTCTCATTGTAGAAGTTGTTACCCTATTGTACAGTGAAAATAAGTAGCTCTGTTTCTTCTGCCAGGGTGTGACTCCAATCCATGAATGTAGGAACCTTGTGGAAGTCATGTTGTCTCTGGGTATTTTGTCAGCTTGCAAATATGAAATGAGTTGATGCTGTTTTGCTCAAGTTCCCAACCAGTTGTTGGCTTCATTTTAAGCCTTGTTGCTGATTCAGTGATGAGTTAAAAGGTCAAAAAGTTGCAGAGGCATTTAAGCTCAGACCACAAGAAGTCCCCACAGAGCAGAAATGAGATGCAGGTAGCAGGAAGCACCCTGAGGGGCAACTTGCCCTGCTTGCTGTTGCAAATGTCGCGAGGTGAGTTGGTTTTCTGGTGGGCCTGATGTGGGACCTGTGGAGAGCAGTACTTCCCAGGGACGTGCAGGACACTCAGGCACTACTGACACCTGATGGAACCAAGCCAAAATACAGGGTGGCTCAGGGGCCTGCAGGAGCTGAACTGCAGAGATACCCAGAGTGTACCTTGGTGGGAGCTTGTGAAGTGGTGCATGAGGGTTGAACGCTCCTGCCAGCCAGCTGGGAGGAGACTGAGCTGTTAATGCAAATAAAGACTGCCAAGACGATTTTTTAACTTCAGGGTGATGCACATATGTGCCAAGAGTTCCTTATGCATGGTTCCCACAATATGTGATGTAAACCAAACCACTAAGTTGCATCTTGCAGAATACTCTTCCATCTCCATACACATGTGAACGGCTTCCCAGTGAAACTTTTGGTTACCTGTTTAAAATGTTGTATTACCTTGTGTTAAACAGGCCAAAAATTGGGGCACTACACCTCTAGTTACAGTATTTCAGCTCTACCTGCCCCTGTGTACAGGTGGTGTTACCATCCAGTGTTATCACATTGTTTGGTGGTGTTCTTTTTAGCAGCCATGGAATCAATAAAAAGGATTTTTTTGTTGCCCTTTAGGTGTCTTCTGTGAGAGGTTCTCCCCTTCCCTGTAGTTTCTGTAACCATGGTAAGATATTTCAGTAGAAAGGGAAAGATTTATTTTTTTGTTTCTGAAGACATCAGGAATGACTGAATGGTCTCAAATTTGCCAGAGTTGTATGTTCACTCATGTTTAACTGAGAAATGGAAAATGGATTAACTGAATGAAACTGTAGCAGTTTGTGACTGTTCCTCTAAGTGCCACGTCAGAAATCAGCAATATGCGGTACAAGAAATATGAATCACAAACCAGAAGTGATATTATCTTCATAAAGATCAATGTAAAGAAAAAAATAAATTGTTTATTACTTTATAGCAAACCAGTAGCAGAGCTTGTATTTTTATCTGATACTGTGACTGGAGAGAATCCAA
Source organism: Platyrinchus mystaceus (assembly GCA_035041135.1). Lineage (NCBI taxonomy): Eukaryota > Metazoa > Chordata > Aves > Passeriformes > Tyrannidae > Platyrinchus > Platyrinchus mystaceus. Next base: position 19,491,033 of record JAWWLV010000018.1, on the reverse strand, counting down.
TTGGGCTTTGAAGCTTGAAGATGTGACCTATAAACATGTTGCATGCAGGTGATGCTGACTGGGTCAACTTGGGATTGGTGGCCTTAGTTTCTTGGCAGAGGAGGGAAGGGAAGATGAAATAATCATGAGTGTTGACAGGGAACACACTTTCTAGGAAACATGGATTTGTGTGATCTGTCCTGACACCAGAAGCCTCTCTTGGAGACTTGGAACTGATGTTCTGCTAAAGCCTTTGTAGTCAAATGCATAATTTCAGCTGCTTGGAAAATTTAACCAAGTACTGAATTAATTTGGAAATCCATTCCCAATGTCTGTCTCTCAGGTATGACTTCTGCATTTTGGAGTTGCTTGATTCCCTTACAGAGGCTATCAAGTACCTCAGCTACTTCAGATAGAAAATGTAACAGCTAAATGTTTATGATGGAGGAAAAAACAAGAGGTAGGAAAGGACTTTACTTGTATGTCCAAGCAGATCTTTCATAAGTAGAGGTGAATAGTGCACTGTTCTTGTCCTCTGGCTCTGCTACAGAATGGCAAGCTGTTATAGCAGGAGATATTGGCAGAGCTGGAAATCTGTTCAGAGGGGTTGCAAAACAGGATAGAGATCAGCAGTTGAGGCAGAACATGACTATGGCCTAAGGACCTCCTGTCCTGTATACTGAAAACTGAAGTCAGAAATAAGCAGAAAATTCTGGGAAGAGTGCACAGAGAGCAATGTCCTCACTTGGACACTTGGCATATTTAGCATGAGCAGGTTGTGTTGCCCTTGCAGCTGCTGGGCCTGCACAGAACAGCTGAGACTCCCATTTGCTCCCTGGGACTAAGCTTGAGACATCTGTTCTCGGTGCAATTGCAGTAAGGATGTGAGCGGGGCTTAGGCTGGTTCCTAAGAAATGCATAACTTAAGAGAGGATAAACACAGTTGGCCTACTCTGAACTGAGCCCCAACAGCTGCAGAGCCTCTCTGTGTTCTGGGTGCCTCAGAGGAGCAGAGCACTCCCTGAACCTGCTGGTATTGCAGCATATCAGGTGTTCCCTCTGTGGGATTTCAGGAGTGCTAAACACAGCTGCCTTATCTGCAGCTCCTTGACCTCAGCTGAAAGCAGAACCCATGTAGTGCTGAAGCTTTAGAATTCCCACACCAGTACATTCCCTCAGATAATGCAAAGGAAGGGTGTGCTCTGCCTTGGAAACTCCCTCCCTGCAAAAGAAGGTAAAATGTTCAGTGAGAAGGAAGTTAGAGTGGTGTTCTGTGCTGTAGAGCTACACTTGTCTCCAGTTCAGTGATGCCCATCTGTAGTGCCAGCTTTTCAGAGAGTGAGACTAGAAAGCAAAGCTCAGGACTGTACACTGAATGTGATTTTTAAAACCTAAGAGCTGTTTAATAAGAAAACTAAATATGCTTGACCCTAAATTAGTCTAGGGTGTTGTGAAGTAAAGTAATTAAAACTTTTGATACCAGAATATACCTGTTAAATGAAGATGACTTTGGCCTTAATTAAGATTCTCTTACCCTAGGGCCTAGAGCAACTGCATTCTGCCCATGTCCCTCAAATGCAGTGGATCTTTGGTGTGTACAAACCAGTCCCATTTCTGCAGTGAGCTGCCTCTAAGACTTCGGGTTTGTGCTAATGAACAGACTGAGTGATGTCTTCAGACACTGTGATTGGTGATTAAACTGTAGAATAAGCTATTTGCCTGTTTTAACAAATGCAGGTGATGTTTTTCTGGTATTTGATCCTGGGACTTCCCCTTGGGAACATAAGGTACAGCCTTCCTTCTCCATCACTTCCCAAAGGGGGCTGGTAAATGCAGGACTGCAGCGTTTGCTGGTGCTGCCTGCTGGAAACACTACTCAGCTTTGAGTTTTGCTTTCTGTGCTTGTCCTGGCTGCACATAAAGGCTTTTACCTTTGTTGCCAAAGATGTTACAAAGAAACCTGAGTTACTGTTGTAAGGGTGAACAACTACAGAACGATGCAAGAGCTACATCTTGCTTAGAAGCTGTGCTTGGGCTGGCAAACCCTATGGACATGACACCAGGGATGGGATTCAGTCTACCCTTGCTCTTGGAAACCTTGCAGGGCTGGCCAGCAAATAGGAAATTCAAATTGGGGTTATTTGGGGTCTAGGAAGAACTTGTCCTGATTTGAAAAGCAGTTGTGCTGTTTTGTTCCCTTCCTTGCAGCTGGACTAAACAAAAGAGTGGCCTTCCTCCTGTGCCCTTTGCTCTGGGAATTTTGTAGGACGATTGCTGTGACTTCCATATGATGATATCACATTGTAGAGCTAAAGGTGAGGAATGCAGTGTCTTTATTTCCCTTTCAGAGAGTTCTGAATACTTCCACTGCCCTTTGAAACCTTTACTATTGCTTCCATTTCCTGTTCTCCATCCTGTGTAATATCAGCTGCAGCCACCTTCGTTTTGGAATTGGGAGATCTGGGTGGAATCTGGGGGCTGTGACCACTCCCAGGGCAGGCGAGCAAGGGCACAGTTCAGTCCTCTTGACTTCAACCAAGTCTGAACCCAAGTTTCTTTTCAACTGTGATAACAAAAAGCACTGTCTTTAGGCACTTGCCTAGAACAAAATTATTTTTAATTCATCTATCTTTACATCTTGCTGCAAATGGAAACAGCCTGCCTAACTATGTGTGGTAAGTTACCATAGCTTTGTGTTACCTTAAGCACAGGGAGCATTGGAAGTAAAGGCAACCTGGCACTGGTATTTGATTTTGAAGGTGTGAACGATCCTACATCATTCCTCATTAACAAAGGATGGATATTAACTTGCCCAGAATAAATGTAAGGAGACCAGACATTACTTCTTGCAATTACTGTCTGCCAAATAAAGAGGGAGAAAATCTAGTTTTACAGATTTGGGGGATATCTTTATGATAGGAGAGTGAGCCTATGGAGGATGTTGTTGGTAGCCAACACTTGGGGGTGGGGCAGCTTGGAAAGCAGAACGGCAGAGGTTTGTTGGGGTCGTGCATGTTAATGCAGCTTGAGGTGCACAGTGAGGACTAGGAACATGTTTTTCTGTCATGTTTTACATATTGTTTTATATCACCATTCTTTATATCACAGCACTTTCTTGAACAAACAGTGGGCAATCTCACTGGGTAAGGGGGAGTTTCAGACCACACAATAACCAATCCAGGTTTGTATTAGAATACAGAACAAGGCTTATGCAACTTGCCTTATTTTCTTGGTATTGTTTTCATGTATCTACCAAAGCAAAGAAATCGGGTTCTACCTCCACACTGTTCCCCGATCAGTCTGGGCGGGCTGTGCTGCTCTGGAACGCTTCGGACCGGCCCAGTGTGCTCTATCTGCATCCCACACGTGGGAATGCGGGAGTCTCCCACCCCCACGGCATTGCCGCAGCCGCGCCGGGAGCCATGGAATGGGACACACTTATCCCCGTGTCCCTGAGGATTCCCGGGCCCCGCCGCCCCCGCGGGGCTGCCCTGGGCGGAGCGCGGGGCCGGGCCCTCCTTCAGCCCTCCCTCTTGCCTTCGCTCTCGGCACGGGGCGGGCGCCGGGCACGGCTCCCTCACCCTCCCTGCTCCCGGCACGGCCCCCTGAGCCTCCCTCCTCCAGCACGGCCCCGCAGTGCCCGCCCGGCACGGCCCCCTCAGGCTCCTGCCGTCCCCGACCCTGCGAGCCCGGCGGACGCGGTAAGTGGGCGCTGCCCTCCTCAGCCCCCTCCATGTTCTCTCCTTGCGCCGAGCCGCCCTCACGCCGCTCCCGCTCCGTGTGCCGCGGTTCGGGGAGAGCTGAGGTGTCTGTCCGGGCGGGCTCGGGGGAGCCCCGGTGGGTCCCTGCCGCAGGCCGGGCCGTCGGCGGTGCGGACCCTCGGCCCGCGCGGTGTCGGGCGATGTCCCCGCTCGCACGGCGTGTTACCGGCTCCCTCCCGCAGCACCCCCTCGGCGAGCAGCTGTCATTCATCCCCGGGCAGCTCTCCCAGGGCTGGGCAATCCAGCCATTCCACAGATACCCCCTTACCTGTTACGCACCGCTCGGCCTGGCGGTGTTTCTGTCCGAAGCCGTGGGGGACAGTTTGTCCGGGGTTCACACCTCGGTTTGCTGGTACCGTTCAGCCAGTGCTGTGCAACTTCATCGTGTTTATCCCCGAGTTCCTTCCTGCCTTTTCCCTCACACAGCGGCCCGTGGGATGCGGTAGGTTTCTGTACACCTGCTCCTGGTGTACAGGACTTGGGGGTCCTGGAGCAGCAGCGCAGTGGGACTGTTTTGGCCTGGCCTGCATCCTTTTAGAGGACGGTCAAGAAGGAGGATGTGAATTAAAAGGTGGAAACGTGTGGCAATTGCTCCTGCTTTGACTGGTCACCCACCTCCGACCACGATCGGAGCGCTCACCTGCTTACTGTGTAGGGAAAAGCTCAGCTCTGCCCCTTTGTACAGGTGCTTGCTCTGAAACATCGGTAGGTTTCAGACTTTCCCATGCGTTTTATTCGCGAGAAATGCAGATGGCAGAGGCGACTTTGGGGCAGCGATGTGCTTTATCAGCGGCGGTAATCCTCGCCGGCGCCTGGGGGCCGGAGCGGGCTCTGCCCGGCGGTGCCAGCGTGCCTGGCATTGCGGGCTTCCCCTGCTCCCGCGTCCCGGAGCTCGCTCCGGGATCATCGCTCAGGCACGCGAGGAGCGGGGATCGCTTACAGCGCCAGCCCCGGCTCTCCGCTGGGAGCTGGAATTAGCTGCAGAGCCAGCGCCTTTGGGACGTGTGCCTGAAGCTTGGAAATACAGCCTTGGGTCATTCACCACACACGTAATTACTGCGGGGTAAATTTGGGATCTCTTGAGAGTCACTGGCAGGAGCTGTGGTTCTATTACGGGACTGAATGCTCAGATGGTGGTGTGTTTTGTGGGCTTTATAGACACGTAAGCAGTAGTAACTGCCTCAATTCTCTGACAGAAATTTTTTAGGCTACTGTTGTTTTCTGAGAGGAAAATATTTCGGTGAAAGTAAGAGTTTTGATGAAATTAATGTAACTTTTAACTGTGATAGATGTACTTGAAAGCAAAGGGTAAAAACTACTTGGGTAGTTTGGGTTTGGTTTTTTTCCCCTGTTGGATAAAAGAAAAGAGAAGGAAACGTGAAAGAAGGAGTGAAAGTGAAATAAGAAGGGTGAAAGAGAAAAACACTTTAATCCTTATAAAAATCTGTTTTGTTTTAGCCTAAGGCAACAAAACTAGAAGACAATATAACTTTCATTTGTTTGGTGGGTTTGATTTGTTTTGATTTTTTTCCCACCCAAATGATTAATTTAAAACAGTCCAGTTTTGATTCTGAATTGTTTTTGTAGTTTTTTCAGAATTATAAAAGAGTTCATAAGGGAAGTTGGTACTTTGGTCTGTTCTAATGTGTTTTGGATTTTGCTTTGGTATAACTATTGTTTTCTCATATAAAAACACACCACAGGGGATGGTTCTGAGTTTGGCAAAGAGTTTAGTGATTCAGCTCCTGTCAGGTGTACTTGAGAAAGTAAGATTAGTCAGCTGTTACCTCAGTCACTTGAAACTGGTTTCCTTAGAGTAGAAGACACCCTAAAGGAAAAAAAATCTAAAGCTGCTGGCAAGGCAAATGGTCCAACAGTTTTGGTCTCACCTCTGTTTTCAGTATTCTGCTCTCATTCAGTGGTGGGTGGACACTTGTCATGGTCTGACATGTATAGAGCAGTCACTGATTGTCACATAATTTGGTAATGACCAGCTAATAACTTCCCTGTGCAGAGAAACTTTTATTAAAGGAGAGAAATAGAACCTACTTTCTTCTGCTCCTCCCAAGGCAGATTCTGTCACCCTCTACAGAAGGGTGGCTTTCAGTACATTAATTGTCTTTACACACAGCACAAGCTGCACTCGAAGGCACTTGTGTGCTGGAAGAAGAATGTCTATACCCAGATACTGATAGAAAGTATTTGTTTAAATCTGTGTGTTAGATCACAAGGGGAATCTGTGATTTCTTAGGGTAAAAAAGCTCCCATTTTTATGGGAGCAGAGTTTAGGAATGTGAGAAGATTAGGCAGGACATGTTTCTGGTGCCTGAAACTGCCATCTCAGGGGCCTGTGTTCTATTCCTGGCTTTGCCAGAGCTTTGTTACATGTCTGTAGGAAAATCATTTGCCCAGGGTAAGCAATGCTTTGCTGCCTTGGGGTATTTGGTGTGTGTAAAGGAGAGTTGGATACAGCAGCAAAAGGTGAAGTATTTTATACTAAACATTTACTATACTATCGAGTATCTTTATGGAAATGCAGTAATGCAGATGCTGAGTAGAGGCTGCCCTTGGTATGGAAATGCTCAGGAAAAAAGTGGTTGTTCTATTTCCTGAATGTACAACTTCTTTTGTCTGAGTGAGTCAAAGATGAATGACCATCTCTAATTAATTTCTGCTTTCACTGATCACCAAAAGAAAAATCACTATCTGACTAGAGAGAAAAAAAAAAAAAAAGAAGGCTCTCATTCCTCCTTTGATGTTCCTGTGCTCTGTACTTGCAAATGGAGCCCAACAAAACCCTTGTAGTTTAAAAAATCTGCGGAAGTGAAATCACCTTAATTTCCCAAGTTCAGTGTATAATATTTGTGGAGAGTTATGTTCCTGCTGGTGAATGGCTTCTTTATTTTGGGTGAATTTTAAGTGTGTGAAGGTTATCTGTTGTTGGCTTATCCCCCTTTTGCTGTGTACTTGCTAATGGCAATTGTTTTGGGTCACCAAGTGTGCGATCTATTTTGGGCATCTGCCAACTGTGACTGTTGGGTAAAAGCTAGGGAGAGATGTCTGTGGAAGGCAGGGTTGGATAACGTGGGAAACACCAACACACCAGAGGTGCCCCTGGGGGCTCTGAACACTTTGCAGCAGTTTTGTCCTCAGCCTTCAAAAACAAAGCTCTGGGCTGCTGGAATGGTTCCTTGGCAGTCAGATGAAGTTTACTGGTTTGACCTTTACAGGAAAGGGTGCAGGTTAACAGATCAGCCGAGGGGATGAGAATTGTTTGGTTATCTTTGAGATAATATTGCAGGAGTTCTGGGCACCTGCAGAATTAGCTTTGTTCTTTGGAGGGTGCTGGGAGAGGAGTGAACTTGTCAATCAGACATAAAGTGACTGTGTTCCCAGAGGCATTTTGGGTGGGTTCCCCACTCTAAAAGCAGTGTTTTTAACTTGCCCTTCTGAATGGCAACGAACTCTCTCTGAAAACAATGTTTTTTTAGGTGTTGTTTATAACCATGTACCTGGGATTCTGCTGAGGGGAGTAGTCAGCTTGAGGGATTTACCATCTTTGGGCAAGTCTCAGCAGTGTCTCTTCATACCTGGGCATTCTCCTGCACTTGACTTTTGCATGTGCTCAGAATTTTGCAATTCAGGGTGAGCCAAAGTTTGGGGTTTTCAGCAAGGCTTGGCTTTGTCCTTTGCTTTTTTGAAGTCTGCGAGGGCTGAACTGGTTTTTCACCAACACCTCAGAAAATTCTGCTCTGAACAATTGCAAGAGGTGTCCTCGTTCTTGTCAATGTTTCTAAAACATTTATTGACTGTGGTTTCAAGCCCTGAGCAATTTGGTCAATGAGCTTTCTGTGAAATTATGGAAGGTTGCTTGAAGAATACAGTAATTTTCTTACAAAGTGCAGTTTATTTTCATTGAGAAGAAAAATAGACCTTTTTGTCCCAGGCATGAATGTGGCTTTGGGAAGGAAATTAATGAGCAGCTCACCTGGCTTTACCTTGACAAACTGAAAATACAGACAAAGGCAAAAAATGGCTGAGAAACTGTTGGGATGGAAAGTGGAAGTGGAAAAAAATAACCCACACTGTAATACATCATTCTGACCAGTGACAAGTGTTGGTTTCTGCAGTGTATTTTACTGGTGTGATGGTTATTCTGGGCTTCAGTGTTACAGCCAGTGTGGTTTCCCTCTGATGGAAACAGGTACCACTTCTCAGCCTGGGTGTTGTGTAACTGGTGCTCACTGCCTAATAAGGGGACATCTGATTTTGTTGATACCCCTGTACTTATTGCTACTGGTTTTTTGAAAGTGCAAAAGTAATTCCCAACTCATGTCAATGTCAGCATGGATGTAGTAGCCCTGCTGCTTGAGATAAAGCAGTCAAATAATTTTCCTCCTAGGTTTTGCTAACATCAATCAAAAACATGAATGTGGAAGCACTAAGAGACTATTTCTGTTCCTTTGAAGCAATAGAAGGAACGTATTTGGAAAGGACAATTGACACAAATTGACACTCAACATTCCACCCACTTCTTAGAAGCCAGTGGTTTGTAGAAAGGGTGGGGACACCCAAAGCAGCCAGTCCTTTTGCTGAGGTGAGTGCATGACAAAAGCTGGCTGCATTTTGGCAAGTTGTTGGATTTTTACAATGTATTTGCTGCTTATGATATATGCTTTTGTCAGGGAAAAATCTTCAAATTATGTGCATTTTGAATTGACAGGAATACTGCAATTGCTCTTTGGTACTTAGTCCTGTTCTATAATAAATCTGCTGATCTATCAAAACAGCTGAATCTTCTTCCAACATTGAGTTGAGCTTATTTCTGAAGGATCAAAATAGAGCTTTATTTTGTAGTGAAATATACTTCACAGTGTGCCCCAGTGAGCTGCCGACCACTGCTATTTAAAAACATGCAGGAGCTGCGTAGAAATACAGAACCTGTGTAGAAATACAACCTTCAGTGCATCTGAAGCAAGAAGCAGCTGGGGTTCATACACAAAAGCACATTACATGGACAAGCACAGATATGGTGCTGAAGCCCAGAGATGTGTGATATAACTGCATGGCTCAGTGCGGTTACGTTTGATTGTGATGCTTGGAGGCCTTACAGCTATTTTATGCGTTCTGATCTGAACGGTGGACACTGTTTGGGCTGTTGGGATTGATGCCAGTGTTCATCTATACAGGGAACATCAAACATGTCCTAACCTGACTGCTTATTCTGTTAAAATCTATTCTGTCAGCATAACTTGTGTTGCTGCAGAGGTGTGTCCCAAGGAATAATGTGATTCCTGATCATCTTCCCATCCCACAGCAGCCCAGCATAATGCACTCACAGATGCTCGAATGAACCAACGCGAGGCTTGTCTTGCCAGACCCCATAGCTTATCAGCTTAAAAGATTGTGCTCAGGAAACAATTGCAGAGAGTACACGGAGTAACAAATGCTGCTCGTGTTCTCCTCATCTGAAACATCCGGTGTGTGGTGAAAGATGTGCTGAAAGCTCTGTAGGTGGGATCACAGAGCCGTTCCAGGGCAGCAGCTCAGGTGTCTGTTCGCTGTCCTGCCTGTGTGCCCCAGGAAACTCTGCCTGACCTGAGCAAAAGGAAGCTCTGCCTGGTGCTCTCCCTGGCTTGGGATCTGCCTGCTGACACTTCATTGAAGGAGCCTCTAATTCTGGTTCTCATGCTGGCTCCCGTTAGTGTAGTGCAGATGCTTTATTGTCCAGAAGTTTGTCAAAGTATTAGTTAATTGCTTTGCTTTCATCACATTTGTGTCTCAAGGTTCAGTGTGTGCTCAGGTACATCAGTGAGGGCCAGGAATCACCTTCACTTAAGGATGCTCACCTCTTTCCAGATTTGAACCCTCACTGTTTGGCTGAGACTGCTAAATGAATTGTTTTGATTGATCAGTGGTAACTTTGGCCATGAATGAGCTGCAGTGGTTCCAAAGTGTGTGTTACTGACACTTGGCCTCTTGGAAGACCCTAATGAATGTCACTCTGTATTAATATTCCAGTTGCATCACCTTTGAGCATCAATGAAAGACCAGGCATGGCTTTCTTCAAGCAGCAGAAGGTGGAGGATGTTTATGACATTGGGGAAGAGCTGGGAAGGTAAGAATGCACTGGTGACACCTGATGATTCTAAAAGCTGCCACAGGGGATGTTTGCCATGTATCTTCAAACTGTGACTCTGCATGATAGCCTCAATCAGCCACAGTACACAACAGAAACACAACCCCTGACCAAAAGTGCACTGTGGATATTTTGATTTTTTTTTCACTTGAAGTGAGCTGACTGTTTTTTCCTGTTTCCTTTCTGGCATCTAGGACAACAAAAGGTATGTTCACGTTGTCTTTCGTAGATAGGTGTCTGTGTCTGTGCTCTAGACTGAGTTCACCTGCCCATTCCCTGAGCCAGCTGGGCCACAGGAACACCCAGTGCTGTTGTCACAGAGACAGCACTGGATTTGGTCTGGTTCTGACCAGCCCTGCTCAGCACTGTTGTTTTCACTGGCTCCCAGCACCGACACAGCATATCCATAGCTGCCTGCAGAGCACTCTGCTTGTGTTCCTGAAAAGATTTACCTGTCTGGATTTCAGCTGGACTGGTTAATGCCTCTATATAGCTTTTCATCTATAAAGGCATATCTACAGGTATTAATTATAGCTGTAATTATCAGCTATTATCATGCTTCACCATAAACACCTGCTTAAATACTCTGCTGTCTTTGTGGGCTGGACACACAGGGCTCCCCCAGCCCTTAGTAAGTGCAGAGCTCTGGGGGAGGGGAGCTGCTGTCCAGCCCTCTAGTGTTTTCCTTTTTAATATGCAAATAGCTAAATTAGGGCTATAGACACATTGGCTTCTTTCCCAATGTCTGGCAGTTGGTTTTGATAAATGACTGTGTATGTGCAATTACCCTTTTTCAAGGGCCAGTAATTCAGTTCCATTAAAACACTTCAGTTGAAGCTGTTTGCTTGCCAGATCTTTTTTTTTTTTTTCACTCTCAGCTGATTCACCTTTAGATTTGGTGAGTAAACTTGTATTAAGGGGAATGGGGTTGGTTGATTGGTTGGTTTTCCATTCCCTTCCCTCTCAGGAAGGCCTTAACTATTAAATTTTCTGTACTTGCTTACTTTTGAGTACTGACTAGTACTGAGAGTATCAGTCTGACAGTGAAACCCTGACAACAGTGAGCAGTAAGAAATTAAGTGTGTGTGTGTGTGCAGGGTGTAAAAGCTGTGGTGTTTTTTTAACCTAGGAGGCCCTGGTATGTGCTGGAACAATCAAACTGCCAAAGTGAGAGACTGGAGACTGAGTAGCTTAATTTTAGTTTGGTTTCTGAATTGGATTTGGGAATCTTTTGAGACGATGAATATCACTCTCCTCTTCAAGCTGAAGGATATTTGGCATTTTGAATGGAGGGCTTGTTGAAGCAACATGGTAAAGGCTGGCCAGGCTTGTCAAGGTTTGTGTGGTCAGAACTGCCCTCTTCCTCCCCTGGCTGCAGGTATAATGTCACACTGTCTTGGGCAGTGTATTTTCGCTTTCACATGTGAGGAGCTCTGCAGAGCTCTTGTTTCAGCTGTGTGTTAAATGACAAGTGTCACCTGGTTCATCATACCTCTATATCTCTGAGCAGGAACTTCTGATAGGGGCCAGTGACAAATGATATCTTGCTTTGTTAGAAGCAAAATAACACGCTGGTCAGATTGCAGTGGCTGATGTGTTCCACTGCTGACTGATGCCCTTAGAACCTGTGGATGTCTTTTATTAGTTCACTGTGTTTGCAACAAGCTGTTGGTTGCTGGCAGGTAGAGGCAGGTAAAAGGGCTCCTTTATTATAATTTTGGCAACAGGAGTCACTTAAGCTTTTCCATGGCCACAGCTGCATGTGGAACTTGCTGCCTGGCTCCAACATTCCCTCAGTCTTTCAAATATTAATCTTAGGTTTACACCTCTGTTGCTCAATTTTTCCAGGGGGTACACGCAGGGAACAAGTCAGGCACGTGGCTTTGGAGACAAGTTGCTGATGGCCTTGTCCATTGTAGCAGCTGAATGTGTGTAATACTTGAAATACACACATATAACCACGTTACATCCCCAATATCAGTCAGTTTGCAAGTGTGAAGTCTGTGTGGACTGAGGTTCTCCAGCCACAGCTGAAAGGGAACCTAAAAAGAGGAGCCTCTGAAATGAACTTAGCACGTTTCCACATTATAAACAAGTAATACAGCTTGTTGCTAGGGTATTCAAATATCAATTTCTTTGTCAAAATTGATGGCGAGAAAATGAGAGAGTTTAGGAAACTTATTTGAAAATGAATATGTGTAAGGATTTAAAAAGCCCTCAGTTATACTAGTTGGCAGTCTAGCAGAGGTAGAAAGCAACGTGGACTGAAGTGATCAGTGCCTGCAGAGGTATTAGGAGATTCTCTCCTCTCCCCAGGGTGGTAGATAGTGTGATTTGGGTGTACTTTATACAGTCCTCCCCAGCATTTAGTGCTCTCACTCTCTGCAGGTGTCAGACTCTCTGCCAGATCAAGTTTTTCTGTGCCTGAGCTGTTGATCAAAAATAGATGCTTCAAAACTTACTTTGCACTGAACGTTTTCAAAATGTGTCCCTTTGCAAATATGAGTTGATGTTGCCAAGTGCCTGCTTTGTTCAAGTAATGAAAAACTGCATCCTTTAGTTTTGCTTTTAATAAACTTTCTGAGAAACATTTCCAGTTCTGCCTGTTTGGAGTAGGATCCTGGTCGAAGCCCTTTGCAGGAACGTTGTAGCAGATTGTTCTTAATTTATGAAAGGCTGTACCAAAGAGCCATTAATCTCTTGCCTAAATGTGTTGCCAGCCAGGCTGTGAGAGCTGTTGACATTTGTGCCTCCTGGGCAGTGTCCCTGTTACAGGTCAGGTGGGGCTGAGGGTGGAAGTGCCACGGAGCTCGGAGCTCGTCCTGTGCCAGTGTCCACTGAGAAGGTGTGTCCCTGCAGAGGGGTGTGAGGGTGGCACTGAGTGTCCTGGGGCAGTGTCCTGCTCCCTGCAGCTCAGATCTGCAGCGTGGGAGGGCTCACACTTAACAGAGGCACTCAACAAACCCCGGAGTGGATGTTTCTGGGCGTGGAAGTCTCCCCTCTCTGCTGTGGGAAGGGGCTCTGCCTTCCTCCAGCCTTCCCAGCTGCCATTCCAGTCTCTCTCCTCTCAACTGACCAGGAGCTGTGCTTATCCCTCATCTCCCGGTTCACTCAATGCCTTCATGCCAAAGATAATCTCTGTGATTTCTCTTGATTACTTTGGGCATAATCGAGCCTTCCTTTCTCAGCCCCTGCTGACATGAGGCTGAGACAAAGGTAAAGCCAAGCTCCATCTTTCATCCATGGCTCATCATGCCAACTGTAGTTCCCCCCTCTGCAGCTACAAATTCCTGCCTCCTCCCTGCCTTGAGACAGGGAAACCCTTTCTTCTGGGTGAAGCCTTAAAGGACAGCAAACACAACATTTCACCAGTGGTGATGGGACCCTGGAGCCTGCCACACAATCACTGTTCTGACAGGGGAGCTACCAAATACTTATTTATGTAGTGAAAACAAAAAGCAGAGATAACTGTAGGGGAGGAACTTGGAAATCCATGGTAAAAAGCCATGTCACCCAGCTAGCTGGACTCTCCCTGTAAACAGAGGGGTGTGACTGCAGCTGGGAAATTTTCCCTTAACACACCAGGCAGGATCTTCATACCAGGAATTGTTTTCTATCTGTAGAAATTGCTCAGTATTGTGCTTTCTCAGACCTTAACTCTGTTCTTAGGTTAATTTGTACTTCAAATTAATTCTTTAAATCTTGAAGAATAACCTTTTATCCTACAACACACACAAAGCAAGTCTTTGCATTAGATGCAAAATGTAAATTTAGTTCTTGAGCACTAACCAGCACCTCTGTTATTGTCTCTTGTTACAAATCTTCTAAGTCATGTGTTTGATGTACAGTGAATCTTCTGCTGAAACAGTTCTGGTGTGCAGTACTTAGGATCACTGTGATTGTAATCAGCTGTCTGATACAGTCACTGGTTTTGGATTTTTTCTTTATATTTTCATATTCTTTAGATTCTCAGAGTAAGTGAGCTTATTCCTTTTTTAAACAGATCTCCCTCCTAATTTTCAGTGTTACTTTAACTATTTCCAAAATATTTTGATTTGTCACAGAACGTGCAGAGAAAATGGGAGGTTTTGTTGTTTAGTTTTTTTTCTAATAACAAAGCTTTTGTACCTACAGTAACTCAGAAGATCTGGCCTTGGTGATTTAGACCTGGCCTTGGCCTTACTTTGTATTAACTGCATGCTTTTGAAATGAAAGCTATTACCTCTGAGTAAAAATGCCCATGACATACACATAGTGCAGCTCAGCACTGGGCTGACAGTGACAAAGCATCGGGCACATTATTAGCATGACCATTATTAGCACTTGTGTGATGGTCAAGCTTCAGTTATCTCAAGTGACATCTATGAATCCTGGTTAAAACTCTGCAGCAGCAGTTTTGAACCCAAGTGAAAACCTGTTGTAAGAGCTGAGCAGTGAAGTGGGAGTTTCAGCAACCCCTTGTGGTTTTGGCCTTACAGATAATTTCCTCAAGTCTTGATTAAAATGCCAGCATAATTTCCCTCTGTTTGCTACATGGGGAAGGAGGAAAATCCTGTAACCCTTTGACCATAACAGTGCTGTCCCCTTACAAGGTATCAGCCCCAGGTATATTCCTCTCAGTCCATATCTGGCTGGGTTTGGACCTTTAAATGCCCAGGTGCACTGTGTTGACCTTCTGTGTGTGTATTACGTAGGCCCTGCTGTTGCTCCACTTAGCAAAAGGAACAACTTATCAAATCAGCTGTTCCTGCTGAGCATGAGTCAGCTCTGACCTTCCCCAGCACTCTGGACTCTGCTCATTACCACTCCTGATACTCAATCTGAAAGCTGATACTGATAAGTGGGGAGAATTTTTCATCATGTGCATTTTATTCCTGGGGCTCAGATGGCACAAAACGCTTGCCAGGCTGTCAGGGACTCACCAGAATCGCTGTGCTCAGAGTGTGTCACTGCAGACTCTGCACCTCCCCCCTCAGGAGCCGATCAGGGCCGCACTGATGGTCACTGCAGGGCTGGGAGCTTTCCAAAAACCCTGAACAGCTTCGGGAGCTGCCGGTGATGCTTCGGGAGGTGGCAGATTTCTCCTGGCTCAGGGCTGAGGCCCCCGTGGCGTTTTAGGTGTTAGTGGCTTCGAGGCCGATCCCGTTACTGTTCTGAGAGCTTGTAGTGACTCCTAGCATCGGTCAGAAACATTACACTTGCCAAACTTCCTTTGCAGTTCAATTGGTTTATTTGCTCTCTACTTATTCCTGTAAACCAGATCCTTCTGAGTGCACATTCCTCTGCTCTTCTGACTCTTTCCTGGCCCTGGACACAGAGGGTCAGGGTGTGTTGGTGACCTCTGTGTGAGCTGTGGGGTGGTGTGGGTGGAAGGTGCCAGACAGGGACATTACCACACACAGTCCAAAGGTGCTCAGCACTTCCCTCTCAGGAATATTGAAACTCACCCTCCATAGTCAGTCAGTAAAACATGACTTGTGAGTGAAAATAAGTGTGTTTGAAAGTGGTAGCTGTTTTTTGGTTTTTTTTTTCTCTTTCTACTACTTTTCAGTAGTCAAGCAAAATTCCTGTTAAATGCTCTGTTCAGAAAATCTTGGATCATTCCATTATAATCTGCAATCCTCCTTTAGGTTCTGTGTAGTTGCTTTAGGAGAGGTAGATGCTTTGTTTGGGGGGGGGAACAACCAAGTAAACCAAAACTCACTTTTATTTGCAGCTTAAATGGAAGTACAGTAACATTTGTGACAATTATTAAGGGTTTTTTTAGTTTCATTCCATAAAATCATATGGAAACAGCAAGATACTTTCCCTTCAGTGGGCTTGCCGTGCTAAGATTGCTGGTTTGTTGTTTCAGCTCTTGCACTGTAGTTTCTTTGTAAATACTGTGCTATTGGACTTGCTATTTATTCACTACTGAGGTTAAATACCTGCTGTACAAAATACTGGTTCAGTCTAAAAAAAAAAGTCTATATAAAGTAAAATGTAGTGCAAATTATTGCCCTTTACAGAAGGGTTCTGGGTCTTTATGGTTGTGACCACAGACTTCCTACAAAAACCCTTCAGCAAAGAGCTTTTATGGCACGTGTTTTGTGAACCCTGCAAGGCCTTGGGTTGAGCTGTGCTTCATAAATGAGCTGAGAGCATAAGAAATGAAGTTGTTACCAGCAAACCCCTGTCCTCTCTGCTGGGAAGAGCCTGGCAGTGCAGTCACAACCAGCAAAAGACTTCTTGGAAGTGTAAGCAAAGAGGGAGGAGAGCATTTAGCTTAATAAAATGACAGTAGAGCAGTTGCTCTAATCACTTGGAACACATCAAGCCTGAAAAAGCTGTTTTCCTCTCAAATTCAAGGAAGGCAATTCAGCAAGAATTCTCGGGGGCTTTGCTTTGAAAGTTAACAAAAATACAGCCATAAATGGCTAAAATTATTTGTGTATTTTTTCCAAGAAAAAGAAACAGGAATGGAAAAGATCAAAAAGTAACAAGATGCAGACTTTCTAAGCTTGAGATGACCAGTTAAAACCAATCCCAATTTAATAGTGACAGAAAGGCATGGTGAACAAAACTGTTGACATAAAAACAGCTGTTGTAACCGAGCAGGAATTACCTTTCTTTGCTGCAACTAAAAGCAGCCTCTTGAATCTTGAGAAGCCCCGTGTTCAGGTTGGCTAAACAGTGTTATTGTGATTATGTTCCTGTCTGTTAACTGAAGAATGTACACATGATGGTTTCATAATATATCTTTAGGATTTTTAAATGGGTCTATCTGTAGATTGTGCAAAATTAAAGCAAAGGGTGCTAGAAACTCATTTACTGGAGAAAGGACAACAGAAGGTGAAGCTGCCTGGGCTTGTGTCATAGACTGTAAAGATTGCTGGGGGTAAACATAAAGCAAATTGTTTTAGGGTTCAAGATACTGTGTTGACTCAGAGAGTATCTGACACTGGAGAGTGTCTCTTTATTTCTTGCTGTCAAGGCACCAGACATAATTCATCCTCCAGTTAGGGAAGGAGACCAAATGACTGGCAGACTTTGCAAAGTCTAGTAAACCTTTAATTAACTCTCTAAGCACAGGCAACCTCCTGTGTGAATTACATCCGTTGTCTTTGGGATGGGGTTTGTAAGGGCAAATAAACCCTTCTGGGCTCTCATTCCCACCACTGAATGTCTCCCTACCCCTGCTGCAGGTGAAAACAAACATCAGAAAACAGTAATAAGTATTTATGGCACCATTCAAGTGGAAAAAAACCCCAAATCTGGGGAAAAAGTCTTGGTGTCTTGCTCTGTGCAGTGTGCTGTGATTGTACCCTTCCAGCTTTCACAGCAGTCTGCAGGTGAATCTGGGCAGTTAAAGAAACTGGTTGAGAACAGCTTGTGGATAAAAATATGAATGATTGTGATTGCAATTGTAGTGCTATCTGGAGACACAAAATCAGTTTGTAGGTCCAGCTTGTATGCTCAGCCCATATAATGTTATTTGATTTTTGAGAAGCGTTACCTGCATTTTACAGACTTTGGAAAATTAAGTACAGAAGGACTCAAGTGTTGTTTTCCATCAAGTGTGCAGGAATCTAATTACTGTGAAAGTCAGTGGGAGGCTGGTGCCTAAAATCCCTCGCAAATCTATCCCTAAGTAAATTGTCCTGGCTCCTGGAGGGAGTTGAGTGTCACCTCTTGAGTGGCAGAATGCCAGAGCACTGTCCTCTGCCAGGTTCAGTTATTTTTCAAAGAACTTGTTGAAAACATATTTCAGAGTAAAGTGTATCTGTCAGCATGTTCAAAGGTATCATCTCTGTTATGGGAATTTCAAGCTTTAACAACTACCAAAATAATAGTTATAATAAAAATCATCTTCCTTAGAATTCTTTAGCAAATTAAATGAAGATGAATATGACCAGGACATAAAGAAATAGACTGAACATGCTGAAAGGGAACGTATGTTTGGTATTTGGGGGAGAAATGGTTTTGCTCTTCTCAAATGACAGACAGGATCCTTCCTGACTTCTCCTCACTCTGGCCTCAGAAAGCCTGATTGGAGTCAGGTCCTGACTGTCCTGTTATCTCAGTATCTTGTTTACATATTTTCAGTGTTTGGTGGCAGCTCCCGAGCCATGGGGTGTGTCAGGAATACCAGGGAAGGTTCCAATAACCTGTTCCTGTGCAAACAGTTGCTTACAGGCTCCCTTATCCTAGTGCTGTGCAGCAGTGGATTGCTGTGCCTTGAGACATTCCAACCTGGAGCTGCTCTGCTCCCTCTCTGCCGTGTAACATTCTGCCCCCAGATCATTACCCTCCACACCTGTATTAGAAGTAGGCCTCGAAAAAAGAGCAAGAGCTTGTCCTGTTATTCTGGATTGTCCAGTTTCTCTCTTCCCACATCCTCTCCAGAATCCAGTGGTTCAATGAGCTGACCTTGTGCTCCTCTACAGTTTCTGAAATTACACTCCAAACCCACCCAGTAATATTGCCTCTGTGTTCTTATTAGTGACAAATTACTGCCTCCATTTTCTCAGTGACAGATCTCCTAGATGATAGTAGCAATGCAAATAATAGGCTGTCTTCATTGCTGGCATGAATTCCATCATCAATGATGGACAGATTTGATGTTGTACCTAATTACATTACAAGTGACAAGATGCAGCTGCTGTTGTTCATAGTCTTGAGCTGTTACCACAGTTGAGCACAGCCCATGCTGAGTGTGTGACAAGGCTGTTGTACAGCTGCCCAAAATGTTTCTGAAAGGGAACAGACTTAACTGCTTGGGGAAAAAAGAAAAACAATTAGGAATCATAGTAGCATTAAGGTTGGAAAAGGTCTCTTAAGATCAGTGTCCAAGGCATGTGCAGCCAATTTCTCCAGGAGAATGCTGGGGGGACATTCTGAGCTCCAGGCAGACACATCTAGAAGTGTGAGCCTCTGGCCTTATCCTGTGTGTTGTAAATACAGCTGCTCATGATCCAAGTGGTCCTCATTTCAGCCATATACTAAACCAGGGATTCTAGCAAGGTCTGTTGCTGGAATTTGGCCATCCAAGCTGTGAAATGGAGTTTCAAGACTAAGCTCGGGCACAAATGCCCCCTGTGAAATGAACTGAAGGGCTTCATTTCTCAGTGCTGTAAACTCGGGTGCCAGGGGAACATCCTTCCCTTTCTTCTGCTTTTTTCCTGGGCTGGGTTGGAAGTTTTGGGGAGCTGACACCATTTGATTCTTATATGCTGAATGCAGATGCATGAGGAGATGCAGAAACACTGTTGTCTTGGTGCTTGACCTTACAAGCTCTGTAGAAATCCAAAGTGTGTCTGACTGGGGTTGTAAAATCCTCTTTTTTCCCAGCTGTGTGGGCCTCCACATGAACTATCCGCTGGTGATTGCACTGTAACTGTCTTAAATGTCCTGGGCTAGGGAATTGTGCATTTTTGTTGTTCCCTGTGGCTTCAACCTCTACTCAGTCAAGGCCGTCTGCAAAAGCCTGTTTTTCAGGGCTACAGGAAATGGCATGAAAACTGGGATAGGAGCAGGAGAGCGTGTGTTAGTGGGGACATGTGCAGGGGAGCAATAGCAGGTCACAAGGGAATGGGTATTGTGATAAATATTGTCCCAGACTAGAACTGTGTGAAAGGAAAAGGCAGGAATTCCTATGCCATGCCTTTATTAGTTTTGTGAGCTTTTGTGTAAACAAAAATACACAAAATCCACAGTATCCCTATGCAGAAGTGACTGTGTTTGTTCCTGTAATCAGCACTCGTAAAAAATATTTTCTCCCCGACCTTGCTGACAGAATTTGTGTCCCCAGAGAGAATTCAAGGAAGAAAACACAGAAATATTAGTACCACGTCTCTTTAGAAAGTCTGGACCAAGCAAGATGCATGTCTTGCAAAATATGGTTAGACGAGCAAAAAAACCCCGTGAAACCTGTATTTTACACCGACAGCTCTCAGCACCACACAGCAAACTCCTCCAGCAGAATGTTCAGGGCAAGTTGAGGGATTTTGCAGAAGGAATTTCTCTCAGGTTTGCAGGTAATGAGAAAATCAGGAGAAATGTGAATCAATTAATGCATTTGACAAATGGCCACGGTCTCTATTCCGTTTGTGAATGGTTTTTCCTAAAGGGTTAAGGACCCTTGTCCCATCTGTTCATGCCTCTCTCCTCAGAAGTGTTCAGGGTTCCTGTTCAAATGCAAACCCCAAAGAAGTACTTCAGTCTGGCTGGCTTTGGTGGGAACTCTTGGAAACGAGGGCCTGCCTCTGCCCTCGAGTGTTGGCTGTTGAGAGCCATTGAGCACTGAGTGACAGCCTTCCTTTTTAATTTCTGTGCCTTTGTAGTTTGAAGACAGACTCCAATCAGCTGTCTGTGCTGATGAAGCACAAAGTACAGCATATGATAAGGTGCTGAGTGTAATTGCTGTGTGTGCTGCATAATGGAAGTTCCAACTGTACATGTCTCATTTACCAAGCCAGTGGAGGATACAATAATACTGAAAACAGTAACAGCTCAGTGCTTCTCCTGTGGAATTGTGGGGGGTGCCTTTCTTGAGTCTGTGGTTCTCATAAAGAGATCCTGTCTGGTAAAATCTCGGCAGCTAAAGGTTAAGGTTACCTGTAAGATGAATCTTTTCCTTGCAAGTCTGGACATAATGACCCGAGTGAGGAAGTATCTGATACTAAATGTGTATTGTGGGACTGGAGATCTGCCAATCCTCAGGAGATAAGGGGGAAATTTTGCAGTGGCACTGCTTCAGGAGCCACAGTGAGGAAACTTTTGTTAGCAGATTGCAGGTACATGCCCTTTAACCTTAGTGCAGCCACTGTACTGTTTGGGAATATTGCACAGTAGGAAATTCTTGGTCCTTGAGGTGCACTGAGATACTGTACTTACTCTAGTTACATTTGCACCTAAATTATCAGGTGAAGTGCAGAAACATTGAATAAACCATTCTTTTATTTGAAAATTGCTTAGTGGAGGCCGGTTTCTACATTTCCAGAGGGTTATCAGTCCTTTGAGTGCTTCTCTAGAGATGATTCCTAAGGCAAATACTTGTCCTTTCAGAACATCCAGTGGCGTGCTGCAGACTTGAAGGCCTTAAACATTACCCAGTGAAGGAGAGGTGGCCTGAACCTTTTGGGGTAGATCTGATTCTGATTTTTAGAGGTTGTAACATTGCCCTCCCTTTTGCCAGGTGTTGTTTGGCTTTGCTGGATTTCAGACACAGTGGGAGGCTGCCTTATGCTCCACTGCCTTTAAGCGCAGAATTCTGACTGTCAGACCGAGAACAAGCTCAGCAGTGCTGCTCAGGGCTCGCAGGATCAAACTTATTTGGGAAGCTGTGATTATATGAAAGCCTTTTTGTCACCTTCTTGCCCCTGCAGCGGCCAGTTTGCCATAGTGAAGAAGTGTCAGGAGAGGAGCACAGGTGTGGAATACGCTGCCAAGTTCATCAAGAAGCGGCAGAGCCGGGCGAGCCGACGCGGGGTGAGCCGGGAGGAGATCCAGAGGGAGGTCACCATCCTACAGCAGGTCCTGCACCCCAACATCGTCAAACTGCACGACATCTACGAGAACAAGACAGATGTGGTCCTCATCCTGGAGCTGTGAGTAAGGGCACTGCCCTCCAGGCGAGGGGGAGGGCAGCAGGAACTGGGAAGCACTGCAGAGGCTGCCGGAACACGTGGCACAGATAATGGAGCTGCTGCGTTCCCGAGCCTTGCAGATTTTGGCAGGAGCACTGAGCGAGGTTGCTGGTAAACAACCCCCCCAGTTCATCCATGAGCCCTGGGGATACAGGTGCACCTAAACGGCAGCTGAGGTCATTTGACACAGAGCCAGGGAGTGCTGTCAACTTGAAAACAGTTTACTAACAGAGGGATTACCTCATGTCAGCCTCCTGCTGCCCTGACATGAACCTTGGAGGAAGTACAAACGGCCACTGAATGCTCATTTCATTTTGCTTCCTGCTTTCACACGTGTGAGGCCATCAAACCCTCTGCAAAATTTGCAGCCATTCTCACTGCTCCCATGTTTTCCTCATTTAGATGAGCTAAGGGAGGAGAGGAATCCAAGGGAAGAGGTTTTTTAATCCCTAGGCTTTGACTGTCGAGGATGAATAGCAGCAGGGTGGGAGGGAAGCAGAGCTGTTTACTCCTCTCTCATGCCACCATGTGAGGGGGGCAAACCCCTGCCATTTAGGTCCTCCTGACAAGTGAACCTGTGGGCTGCTGTAGCTTCACCCCACCATGCAAAATGATGCAATTTTTCAGTGTGTCTGAGGCATGGAATCCACAGTCACTGTGGCTGAAGTGATGTAGACCATCTGTTCCCTGGGGAGCCAGCCTTGACCTTGTGCATGGTGGAATCCAGGCAGCAAGGCTCTTATCCCTGAGTGAGATGAAGTAACCACTGGCTTTCTAGGGGAGCCAGCATTCAGGCCAGGATGCATTCCTGGAGATTACTGTGACTGCTGGAGGATGGCATGTGAGTGATGATGAGCATCTGTTAACTTTGACTTCTATGTCAAATGGTGGTCTCTGCAGCCATGCTCTGGAAGGCAGGAAAGGAACTTGCTCTTTCTGACTGGTGGATATTTTGGGCTAAAACAACCTCCCATTTCATTCCCTTCTGCTTTTTCCTGTCCTCACGTGCCCTGATACGTTCTGTGTGTCCTTTTGTCAGGCTCTTAACATGCTGCACAAAGTCTGGGTGCAGCAGAGTTTTGACCTTATTAAGGCCTCTGCATTCAGCTGCTGTGTACAAATTGAGGATGAGGATAATTGCTAATAAAGGTAATTACATTCTCTCTGTAAGTAGATGATCTCTCCCCCTCTGACACTCTGCTCTGTCTCGTAGTCCCTGCAGTTTATCAAGGTAAGCGTTACAGCACCTGGCCAACCACTCTTATTTTAATCTACAGTGGACTTCAGCTTCCAAGGAATGTCCCCAGTGTTGTTGGTTAATTGAAGCTCTGGCGTTTAAAAGAGGCTTTGTCTGAAATGCTGACCCTCTCCCAAACTCCCTGTGCTGGCACAGGCAAGACTATCTCCTCCTCACATGGGTCACTCCCACAGGTGCTGTTTCTCCTGTCCAAGAGCAGGAGGAGCAGGGCCAGGTCCACTGCTGTGATGTACAATATGGCAGGTGCACAGCGTGTCCTTCCTTGTGCACACTGCTCAGGCATTTCCTCCCCACAGCTTTTTGTGACTTTGCTGTTCTGTGTGTCCTGGGCCCTGCCTGGAGCCTGCTCTGCCCAAACAGCAGCAGCTTGAGGCAGGTTTGATGGGTGCCCCATTCTCCTCTGCTGGGAAGTGCCAGGGTTGTGTACACAAAGCAGCTCCTGCCAAGCAATGAGACAGTGTTGTTGTTGTTTGTCTTTTACTGGACTTGGAAGGAAATGTAAAGGTATCATTTTCTCTCTTCCTTGCCGTGGCAATAAGGTATAAGGGAAAGAGATGGAACCAGAGGAAGGAAATTTTCTGTGACCTTTAGAAAGGAGCATTTGCAGGTGGTGATGTTCATCCTTTCTGGATGTTCAAGTGTAACTTGTAGTGCAGTTATGAGTGTTGTACTGCAAAGGAATTAGTCCTGAAGTGTTTTTTGGTCTGTTTGGGGTTTTTTTTCAGTGATTCTGTAATAACTGGCTTTTGGGATTGCTAAATCTCTTCTGCTTGAGAGTTTCTCTGAGTTCAGGTGCATAACATGCTCCTGCACTAAACTGTTTACTACTCTCTGGGTACAATTTACTCAAACCTGGTTTTAAAGCCTCAGTCTTCTGTTAATGAGAAATCATCACATCTCATCTACTGAATTTTCCCATAGATTACTCTTTTAAGATCTCTACAGCTTAGGCTAATGTGTTAGGCTATACCACAAGAGACTGGAGATTGTCATGTTTGCCAGTCTCTGACCTTCAGAAAATGAGATGTTCATGTGGGTTTTTGTAGGAGGGAGTCTTTTGCTGATAAAGTAACAAAGGGATTTCAAACTCCCTGGATCTTTCCTTATTGCTTCCTGTTTTATTGTTAATGTTGTGTTCTGTACCTTGGAAAGCCCCTTCTCTAGCCTGATTCAAGGTTAGTGTAAACTAGAGGGAAGTGGGAAAATCCATCCTGATGTGCCCTGAGCAACCAACCCAGCTGATTTAAGTGACCGCTCTCGGGGGCAGCAAGAGAGAAAGGGAATTAAGGGACCTCCAGTCTGGGCAGCTGAACCATTTTTCTGACATTCCTTCGAGTAGCAAAGGAGATTCCTCAAAAGAAAGTTGCCAGTCTCCTCCAAGATGTCCTCTGACATCCTGAGCACAGTCGTCTGTGCCAGGGAGAGGTGAGCAAGGGGGGGACTTTTCCAAGTGGCTCATCTTCTGTGCTCTCCTGAAGTGGTACCTGCTTTTGCTTGTCCTGAAGGACTGGAACCTGGGCTGTGTGGGCTGTTGGTCTGAGCTCAGAGAGAGCTTCTTAATTCTTAGGCCTTATTTGAGTCCACCAAAAGAAACAATCAGCAAGGAGGTTTCACAGGGTAAAAGAGGAAGAGAGAGAGCAGCTCCAGACAAGTACAAGAGCTGTCCCAGCCCCGGTGGCTGCCTGATGGCCGGATGGAGTGTCTGCCGGGGGGATTGCCTAAGTGCACTTGGAATAGAAATGGTTGAGAAAATGAGCCTCCCCTGCTCACTGTCCGCAGAGTGCACCGAGACACCACCAGGGTTTCCCTACAGATTTCCTTACTGGTTTGTAACACCAGGCTGTAATAATTTTTAGACTAATGAACCAAGACCCCTAAACCTACTGCAGTATGGAAAGGAGACAGTGTTCTCTTCCTCCTGAAATGCACAGGGTACAACAAAAGCTGTCCAGCAAGGCTAAAATTAGCACTGAGAGCCTTGGGCTGTGTCACCTAAAAAAGAAAATCAGAGATCCAGTAAGAGTCTCACAGGCTGAGTAACTGAGGGGAATAGGAAGGAGAAGGTGGCAGCCAAAGACAGCAGTTGCAACATATTCCTGGGTCCTATAAGCTTATTTTGGTTTGCCAGACATTGAGTTGTAACAGTTAAAGCACCAAGTGACTTCTGGCGGGGTGAAGTGAGGCAACTGCCATGTGAAATGAGGCAACTGCCAGGTGAAGTGTCCTGCCTCACCTTGCTTACAAAAGTTTCTGGCTGTGTGAGAGCTGTGGAAAAAATACCCAGTAATCAATGGCCAGGTCACCCAGGCCCTGTGTGAGTCTCTGCCTCCTGAGCACAGGTGGGTGGTCACCTGTACCCACGAGCAACAGCTGCTTTGTGGGTAAATTTAAATGAGAATAACCAATAAGATTAATGATAGCATGAACTGGAAACAATAAATGTAAGCATAATTATGAATAGCAGCTGCAAACAAGCCCCACTTCAAAATTTAGATCATCTTGTTTCATAACATATAGAAAAATAGCACCAGAACTCTCAGTACAAGGCACAGAAATGAAAATAAAAGTCTCACGTACAATTTTGATGTGATAACTCATAGTAACTAAGAGCACTTCCTTGACTTGGGGAAACAATTTTAGGTGCCTTCCAACCTGCTGCAATCTGCTTTCTGCTTAAAAATTCAGCAGCAAATAAATGCTTTCCTGTCAGTTATGTCAGGCAAGATTGTGTGTGAGAAGAGGAGAATGGCTGTTCTGCAAAGAAAAGGGATTCTGCTGGCAGGTCTTGCTGCCTCCTGGCTCTGCTGGCCGCTGCTAAGATGTGATTCTTTAGCAGCTGTTGACTCTTACAACTTGTGCATCCAAAATGAAAATGTTGAAAAATAGCAGTTGAAGTGGTGAAGTCGACCTCTTGAAATAGGAACATGTCTGTGGATTCATCAAATAATGTGACTTTTTGGGTCCTGTATAATCCTTGGTGAATCAAACCTTACAGCATCAATGGAAAAGCTGGTCCTTAATTTACAGAGGACAGAGCTGAAGCCAAAAGGAAGTTTTGGCACACCTGGGAACAGAACACAAAGCCCATGATTGTCTGCAAGAGTGGCCTTTTCCTAACTGCCTTGAGGTTCTTCACTGCTTTTGTTTTCTGTGCTTACATTTATTTTATGTGTTACAATGCAGCAGATAACAGGATGTTTTCTGGTGTGTTTTGCAGGGTTTCTGGAGGAGAACTTTTTGACTTCCTGGCACAGAAAGAGTCTTTGAGTGAAGAGGAAGCAACCAGGTTCATCAAGCAGATCTTGGATGGTGTGAATTACCTTCACTCTAAGAAAATTGCTCACTTTGATTTAAAGGTAAAGATGCTGGTTTAGACTTCAGCTGATCTCTATTTGCTAATTTTGATATTTAGTGCCAGTAAGGTCAGGTGGTCAGTGAAGGTGTTGCAAGACATGCAAGATAGAAATCAGAAAGCATAAGTAAAGAATCATTTCGCTGATGGTGAATGTCAAATAACCTAAAATGTATTCATACAATAACTCTCCTGGGTTTTAAAGGACTGGGTTTGGAGTTTTGTAGTGTTAAATCAGACATGTATTTCTAAGCAGTGATCTGATTAGACAGAGGATGATTCATCATTATCTCCTCACTTGACTGGGCTCCATCAGCTGCAGTGCAGCTACAGTGCCTTTTACCACCTAAGGAATCAACCAGTCCCAGAGGTGTGACTGTGATTTGCCATTTCAGTCTGTTCTGGCTGCTTTAAGAACCTTGCATCCTGTATCTGTGGTGAGCACATGTGCCCTAGATCCATGTGAGAAAAACTGACTTGGTAGCCTGAGGCTAAAACATTCTTGGTCTAAGAGTATGATAATAAATTATTCATATGTTCTCTCCCCCAGTGCAGCTCTGACTGAGAATATGTGTTAGCAGGAGCAATTTCCATGTTGGTATCTGCTGTGGAAAGGCCAGCAGGGAATCAAACTCTCTCACTGTTGCTCTTAAGCTTATGATTAAGTTATGGCAAATTAATGCATTAAAGCTCTTCAGGGGAGATAAACTGAACCCAGAGTTTACTCTGACACCTGTGAACTGGGGCTATGGAAGAGAGCAGATAAGGCTGAGAAATTTAGTGCAAGAAAGAAGTTTATGAAATTTCCCTTAAATCTGGTAAAAGAGTAAAGTCTGTGGTTGAAGATGATAGTTTTAATTTCACAGTTCCAGCTCCAGCTTTTCCCTACAATACTGTGAGGAATGCCACATGTTCTTTTAATAGCTTGCTATCATATGGTCTAGGACCTCTGATCCCAACTCTACCCTTTTCTGGACTGATCTTCCTGGCCTTGTTGCAGCTGTGAATTGTCTCACAGAGGAGATCGTTTTCCTTCCCTAAATAGTTTCAGATGTGACTAGAATCCCTCAAGATTTCACAGATTTCACTGTCATCCCTTCATCAAAACAATTGTAAATGGTTAGGCACAGGTGTGTGTTTCTTGTTCTACACTGTTGTGTTTGCAAAGGAAAGAAAAGGCACTTGAAAACTCTGTTACTTTCCAAGATGTTAATATTTTAATAACATAGATCTATCTTTTGTTATTTTTAGCCCGAAAACATTATGCTTCTAGACAAGAATATCCCTATTCCACACATCAAACTCATTGACTTTGGCCTGGCTCATGAAATAGAAGATGGAGTTGAATTTAAAAACATTTTTGGAACTCCAGAATTTGTGGGTGAGTGACATGTTCCTTTGTCTTGCGTTACATGAGGAAGCTGAGACATCTCATTTCTATCCAGGTGACTTAAATCTAGAGGTTTGCTTTATTTTTCTGGGATAGGTGAAAAGTGCTTTCTATAAACCAGGTGTGCTACTGCTGTGAGAGCAAACTGCTGCCAAATAAATGCTTAGAGATGCAAATTCAGGATTGGGGTTGTGAAACTCTGCAAATACAAATGATGATTTCTTTCTTTGTTGCCTGGAGTAAGTAGATCTCCCTGTGTTAATGGTGTGTGAGTGCACAGGGACACGGTTACCTCTGTCATTGCTTTCTAGATTAAAATGCCTCACCCTGTTCACCTGCTGAGTACAAAACCCTCACCTTCCTTCACGTTTTACCACCTGATTCTCTTCTTGTTCCTCACTGATCACAATTCTAACCTGTCTCACTTGGATTTTGGGCTAATCCTACTCCTTTCTCCTAGTTTTAATTAGGGGTTTTGGGGTTGGTTTGAGAGTGGGGAGAGAATTGTCATGAATATTCCAGTTAAAGACAACTGTTACAGATACCTTTTTTTCATCTTATTTCCCCCTTTCTCCTTTCTGCTGCTTTCAGTCTTGTGTGGTGATGTTTTCCAGTGAAGAAATGTTTCCTATAAAGATAACAGAGTTTGACATGGATAGCAGTGTAGTCTGGCAAGTCATTTCCATCTCTTGCTCAAGGGCTCTTCCTGACTGGCCTTTACAAACTTGCTATAATGGCACCAGCTCAAAACAAAACTAAAGCTCCCATTCTCGGCAGCAACAATGTTCTTGGGAGGTGAAATCATTTCTTATTTGTTGTAATTTGCACTGTAATTAGTGTATAATATCTGCTTTACCTTTGATGTTGAGTTGCACTAAGCTCTAAGTCACCCTACATAATTTTTCTGGACAGCTGTGAACTTGAACTCCTGTTTGGGCTATAAAATTACAAACAATGCATCCTCTAAGTAACTTTTCTCTCTGCCCCCCTTTCTCCCTCCTGGTAATTCTTGTCCTGCTACTCCGGCCTGATAAAAACATGTTATTTCGTTGCTGATGGTTAATTAAATGTTTCTTACAGCTCCAGAAATTGTAAACTATGAACCCCTTGGATTAGCTGCAGACATGTGGTAAGTTTTTTTAGAATGTTTGTATTTTTTTCCCAGGTTTCTCTACAATTACTTTTTCCTGTTTGAGTAGAATCCCTTGCACTGCCACAAATTAAAACAAAAAACTTAAATACAGGTTAATAACTCTGTGTTCTGTCATTCCATTTTTATGCATCATTTTAAATGAAAAGATAAGCATTTAGTTTCTGCAAAATTACAATGAAAAGGTTGAGTGATGGCAGTCACAGAGTTAACTGTTTGCCACTGTCCGCTGCAGAGGAGCACTCTGAGGAGAAAACAATGCAAGCAGTGACTGCTTGTGACAGCTTTATTTGTAAGAGCACTTCATGCAGAGGAGACCTGTGCACTAATCTCATCTGCTGAGAAGGCAGGCAAACGAGGTCACCCCAAATAAAACATCCTTTGCATTTCTGATGTGTGCTGTAGTAAGTACCCACTGGAGCAGAAATACAGAGAGACTCCAGATACCCACGTTACTTGCTGTTACATGTAAAATTAATTCTTTGCCTGGAACACTGTGCTGTAACAGAGATGTTAGTGGTTACCTAAGGCCACAGTGGCTCTCCTGCCTGTATTGCAGCTGCTATTCACTTTTTCATATTCTGAACATTAGGAAGAACACAGGTCATGTGTAACCCTTGCCATTAATCTTTGTTTTTCAGGAGCATAGGAGTCATCACCTACATCCTGTGAGTACAACAGCTTTGCTCCAGTAGAGATGTAGCTGCAGCTCTGTTGTCTTAGTACAGAACAGCTCTTCCTGCAGTCACTTGAGGACAGACCTGCACGCAGGGGGTGGGCAGTGCTTTGTCTTGTGGTGTTACCCTGCAGCCTTTTCAAGTGGAAAATAAGGGCTAAAAGTGGGGGGGCATTCTGAGCAAACTGAGAGCAAATGTCCCCTGGCACCACTGGGCATTTCTGCTTCCCCTGGGACCTCATCAGCTCCAAATGGCAGAGGATGGAAAAGCCAAGCATATCCGTTGCTCATGGGATGACTGAGCTATCAGAGTGTGGAGAGCAGAGAAAGTGTGACAGAACCCCTTACAAGGTGTGTCATTTCAGGTGGAAACAGGGAGGTTTCAGTTTGCTTGTAAAGGCAACAGCAGCTAGATTATTATGCATAAATATGTTCAAAAAAGTGAATTTAAGCTGGAAAAGGAACAGAAAAGTTGACCCTGGGAACTGAGAATTCAACTTACAGGGCAAAAAAAGGGTTCGTTAAAGCTGGTAAAGCAAAGGCTGTTTGGGGTTAGCATTCTAGTCAGTAAGCACGGGGGGAAAATAAATCACAGAATGCTTTTTAGGCACAGATACTCTTTAGAAGAGAAGTGTGTCAACTGGTGATGAATAAATAAAAGGAGGAAATTCTGACAAGCTCAGGCTCTCAAAGAAATGAGTTTGTGTGGCCATCTGGGGACAAGCAGTCAAGAGTTTTAAGATGGAGCTTGACAATTTGGGGAACTGCTTGTGTGACAGCGGGTGTGACAGAGGGACAGCACTCCTTGCTTTTCCTCTGGTTGGATAAGGGAATTGCAGGGATGGGCAGTGGTCCTTGGACTAACTGCTTCCACTGAAATCAAGCTCCTGTGACTCCTGGGGAGCAGCACACGGTGGGTATTCTGTGCTGGGAAATGCCTCACCCTGGGCTCAGCTGTTCCCTGTGATGCTCAGAGGACTAACCTGCTGCCAAGCTTAAAGAAAGTGGACTCTGGCATTGAGTGGGTTTGCACTACGCTGCTCAGGGCTCAGGACAAGTTTGGAGACCTGCAGGGGAGGGGTTGTCTTTTCAGTGTGCAAAATAAATGTAAATATTGTAGAATTAAATCCACTCTTCAGCTACACCAAAGGCTTAGACCTTGAAACCTGTAAGAGGTATGGTCTGAGCAATCAGATTCAGTGCAACAAATTCCCTCTGTCCTGCAGTGCACAAAAAGGAAGGGGGTACTGGTTGAGCCCAAGCTCAGGGAAAGGGGTTTGAAATGTTTTCCAGATCCTTGTTTTTTATCAGCATTCTGGTCTCCAGTGACACAGCTGTACTTGCCAGGGCATTAAACTGTGTAAATTCTATTTATGTGTGTCCGTATATGATGAGAGGAAAACTTAGGAGTTGAGGATAAGCAGGTGGGAATGCTTGGCTTGCCATGAGTGATGCACAGAGCCAGCTGCTCTGGGGGGTCTTCCAGTTACATTGAGGGCTCTGTGCTGGGGCAGAGTTACAGGGGGGTTTCTGTGCTGCATCCAGTGTAGGAGATGTTTTACCTGCTTGGCTGGTCATCATGGCCATGGGGATTAAGGTAGATAAATGTCTCCCTACAAATGATCAGCAATAAAGAACATGCTTTGTGTCATGGGAGGGGGCAGCTTGCACCATAAGCTGTGGACTAGGTATTTGCTTGCCTTCAACTGTGTGACTGAACCTGGGGGTTCTGACTGACAGGAAGCTGAACATGAGCCAGAGTGTGCCCAGGGGGCCAAGAAGGCCAATGGATCCTGGCCTGGCTCAGGAAC